>JACTOM010000026.1:1072960-1115023 GCA_015832385.1 Elymnias hypermnestra
AAGCTCAGAGTCACTCAGCGTGCGATGGAGAGGGCTATGCTCGGAGTTTCTCTACGCGATCAAATCAGAAATGAGGAGATCCGTAGCAGAACCAAAGTCATCGACATAGCCCTACGAATCGCGAACCTGAAGTGGCAATGGGCGGGGCACATAGTCCGACGGACCGATGGACGTTGGGGCCCGAAGGTGCTGGAGTGGCGAAGATGTGTATAAGAGACCAGTGTAGGGAGACCCCCCACAAGGTGGACCGACGACATAAAGAGGGTCGCCGGTAGCCGCTGGAGCCAGGCGGCACAAGATCGGGCCTTGTGGACATCATTACGTGAGACCTATGTCCAGCAGTGGACGTCCATCGGTTGAAGCGACGACGACGACGACGACGACCCTCTTAATAATTGTTCTTATACACAATACATCTAAGATATACAATAAAATCGGTTTTAATGTAACCTTTTTATGATATTGTATATATAGAACAAATTAATAAGTTATTTTTTTACAAAGCCGTGAGTTTGGATTAAATTTTTTTCTTAATAAAATTACAGAAAGATGTATATCATTAGCATGACATATATATATATATATATATATATATATATATATATATCTTTGTTTATAACAACAGTAGACATTAATTAATGAAAATATAAGTCAAATAATTAAAAAAGTTAAATGAAATAAAAGAGCAGAATGTCAAAAATTGTTTCCAAAGGACGAAGGTAAAAAGCAGAAAATAACGAATTTGAAATATTTGACGTCGCGTGTTAAAGCTCGGCGAGTAGGTAACTGCGCGGAAATCATAAAAACAAATTACCAATCCCTATTAAATGTGGAACAGGGGAGAGAGTAACTTTGAAATTGATCTTTCTCTTGTAGAGATTGTTTTTCTTTATGATATGCATTTTTATTGCGGATAAGTGAGTCCTTGATCGTAATGTCACCGTGCTGATAGTATTGTATTAACCTGGCTAGGGGAACCCAACGCCACCTCATGGTGTTACTGGTTGGAAGCGACGTCACATATGAGCACACAGTGGGCGCTATAAGTGGGGGGCCAGTTCTTCTTCTTTAGAAGGTGAGGTATGAGACAAGGAAAGGGAAAGTGCGGTTAATGCTTGTCCCACCCACCGGAGGAGATTGGGTGCCAGAAGGCATACTTTTCCTCTTCGTTTCTTAACCTTTATATCGAATTCAGCTAGCGAACATCTGGCTTCCAAGGTACGAATAAAAAGGTTCAAGTGGATTTTAATGGAGGTTAATTCCATCCAACGTCTGCAAATGCATTTCCTCAGAGATAATTTTCCTCTTGACTCCTCTTGAACCTCTTGTAATGTTTTCACAAATGCTAGTGGATCGATTTCAAAAATATTTCACCATTAGAAAGTTGCATTTTCACTGAGTGACATAGGCAATATTACTTTATAAAGAAAATAGGGATTCCTAATGAAAATGCTTAAATGTAACCCAAGGTGGAAAAAAATTAATCACAAAAAATCTGTCATGGCGTGCGCTGCGAAAACTATTTATGATAGAACATATAATCCTCTACCTCATTATTAAACGTACTAATATCTACAAAAAACTCCGCTAAAGCAAACAATAGCATGTCCAACTACTGTAGTTATGCCAATATAACTACTTTTTTACATTTTAAAAATTAATAAAAGTGCCGGACAATAATTAAACCATGTTATTCGCACCTCTATATTAATCCTCATCCTATTAATTAATTGGTGACATTAAAAACCGTTTCGATATGTGTTAAATATTTTTAAATTATTAAATTCAAACAGTCCATTGAAAAGATATAACGAATTTCAAAATTTCAATCTAATGGAAATAATGCTATAATATAGTGTAGTAACGTGTTGCCAGTGATGAACTACGGCTCCGAAACGTGGTCGCTATCTATGGGCCTCATACGAAAGCTCAGAGTCGCTCATCGTGCGATAGAGAGGGCTATACTCGGAGTTTCTCCACGTGATCCAATCAGAAATGAGGAGATCCGTAGCAGAACCAAAATCACCGACAAAGCCCTACGAATCGCGAACCTGCAGTGGCAATGGGCCGGGCACATAATCCGACGGACCGATGGACATTGGGCCCCGAAGGTGCTGGAGTGGCGACCCCGCACCGGGCGGCACAGTGCAGGGAGACCCCCCACAAGGTGGACCGATGACATGAAGAGGGTCGCCGGTAGCCGCTGAAGCGAGGCGGCGCAAGATCGGGCCTTCTGGACATCATTACGTGAGACCTATGTCCAGTAGTGGACGTCCATCGGTTGAAGCGACGACGGCGGTGATGATGATTAAAGACCGTTTGAACATGTAAATATTTTTAAAATATTAAATTCAGACATTCCATTCCTAAGATATAACGATTTTCAAAATTTCAATCTAATGAAAATAATGTTATAATGTAATGTAGTAGTAGTAGTAGTAGTAGTAGTAGTAGGCCATTAGACATTATGTTTATAGTTGTCCATTTCATTCACGTGTATTTCCTGTCACAAGATCCGTATCTAGGTGGCTAAAATCGCTGGGCATTTCTAGTAAAATATAAATTTATGTGTGATCTTCGAAAATTCATGTCAACAGTTTAATTTTTACGTGACACATCATTTTTTTCAAACACGTATCGTCCTAGGTACTGACCTTTAACACATGAGTTAAAAAGTTTGACATAGCGTGTACCTAAATTTTATTAAATGTGACCAATTACTAACAACTATTCACACGCGATCAGGCGACGTAATTATTTTATTAGTCTCACGGATATTTATTACCAAATAAAAGAAAGTAATTGTTTTATCTAAAAAAACAATTGTTCTAAATACAAGAACACAAACTTAAATTGATCATTTTTTTGTAATAAGAAAACTGACTTTAAAAATAAATTAGGCTTTGTACCTAGATGAGTTTTACAGTTGCACATCGTTCTTTACAATTAATAAATAAAACTATTTATAATTGTTAAAAAAAGGTAGGGCTTGACTGTGATCTTACCTGTATAATGGTAAGTGCCTATGTCTAGTATGGAAGGACTCTAACCTGGTAAGAGGTAATTTACTTGTTGGTTTCTACACAATGTCATCTTCGTTGGAACAGTGGTAGCTTTGGCTGACTTGTATAAAAGTAACGAAGTAAGTATACGAAGTGTTAATATACGGCCTGCGACTTCGTCCGTGTGGAATAGTGTTTTGAGTAGCATTTTTAATAATTTAGGCTAATGATTTTACAAATAAGGCACATACAAATAAGCATTTCCTTTTAGAGGCTATCGTGTTTCCCAATGTGGGGCCCACGCCCCACAGGAGGGTATTTTAATTGTCAGAGGGGACAGTTCAAAATCGGGGACAAGGATAGCACTAAAATAATATAGAAAATTAAAATTATTTTGAATATAAAAGTCAGTTTTTCAGTATATGTTTAGAATTTTTACTTACGATAGTTTGATAACAATTTCATAGTGTCATTTATATTTCTTAAAAGAACAACCTAATTTTTAAAGGCTTAAAAATTATGTATGAGGGCCATAAACATTTTAGAAATGCTAAAGTTGCGCTTGGCCTAAAAAGGGTTGAGAAACACTGCTCTATGCTTTCTAGATTCTTTATTCATGAAGTGAGCCTACTTGAATAAAAGCTTTAGATTCGTCAGTAGTCTGTCCGTTGGTAACAAAGCTACCACCAGATTGGAAAGTTCAATCCGCTAAGAGGAAAACAGCGAGAAACTCAACGGTTACTCTTTTAAAGATAGTTGTGTATGTTACAATATGTAATATATTGCTTCTGTGACAAACTGGAATCAAGTCCCAACACCTCTATCGCTTAAATAATCTTTATCATTATAATATGCCTTTTGTAAAAGGGTGTTTTTGACATATTTCTTAAAAGTATGCGGAGGCAAATCTAAAACTAATTGCGGTATCTTATTGAAAATGCGTATGCTGAACCCGACAAATCAATTCTGAACCTTCTTTATTCTAAAATTGGGAATTACGAGTTTGTTTTTATTTCTTATATTAAAATTGTGTATTTCACTCGTTTTGTTAACTATTAGTGAATATTATTACGGATATATAACATATTATTTAATATACGAAATCCTAATTGATATTTAAATTGGTTCAAAAGTTTTGTTGTGAAAACGCGATACACAGACAGAGTTATTTTCGCATTTATAATATTAGTCAGGATTGTTATTTCACACCCTTGAGGGAAAAACTTTTATGAACTTTGAATGTCATATTTATTTATATCGAGTCAACAGCGTAAAAATCAATTTCAAGGTTCTAGTTCTAAAAATGACGATACTTACATGCCTTATATACCTTTTTTTCGCAATAAAAAGTAGCCTATGTCCTTTCTCGGCCTTTAGACTATCTTTGTACCCAATTTCATTTCATTCAACGAATTGGTTCAGTAGTCTAGGCGTGAAACCGCGACAGACAGAGTTATTTTCGCATTAATAATATTATTAAGGATAAATATATAGAATATGTTATAACATGCTTTCATTTATACCCAGATTATTGCTTATTTTTTACACTGATTATAAACAATCAGTGGGGCTGTCATCTCGATTAAATTTGAAAGCAGTCAATTAGAAATTTTGATTAGACTATCTGATATCTTGGAGAGTCCATGAGATATCATTTACGCGTATCAGGGTCTAATTTTAACTTCAACGCCAAGTTAACATTTTAAACAAGCTTATAAAATCATCACTGCCTCATTGGTCTATTGGCTAGCATGTTCGACTACAGATATGAGGTCCTGGGTTTGAGTCCCAGGTCGGGCCAATCTGAAATCGATATTGAGTTTTCTATTAAGATTTTCTTAATATTTGCCCGAAGTTGGGAAATTGGCGGTGTAATCCACCCCCGTGCCTCGGAGAGTACGTTATGCCGTCGTTTCTGAGCCTGATCTCTCTCTGATCATGTCGGATTCCCATCACATCGGACCATGAGGGTGAAGGAATAGAGAGTGCACTCGTTTACTATGCCTGCTAATCCGCAGTGGAGCAGCGTGGCCCGTCTATGATCTAAAAACCCTCTCTCTTATGAGGGAGGAGGCCTGTGCCCAGCAATGGGACGTTAATGGGCTGCTACTTACTTATTTACTATAAAATCAGTAAGTTTTTAAAATTGCGTAAAATTCATTTTATATTTATAAAGAGATATTAAATACTTATTTAAACAGATAAATGGTCTGCACAAATTTTACATAACTGGATCAAAATTTTCCACATAAAAATTGCAATCAATAATTCCAAAATAAACGGTTTTCCAAGGAAAATCACATCGCAAAACATATACTAATTAAAACCATTTAATTAATGTTACCATTGTTTTAAACATAACGGAACGCCCAGATTCTCCGAAACTCGAGGTATTTTCAAATCAATACGCGGAAAATAATTAAAACAACCATTGCTTTATTCATATGTTCCTCATGAAATTTACATTTTAATTTAATACATTCGTAAAACAAAGACTTGAATTATCGGATACCTATAAAAAATATCGTCTAAGTCCAACATTTTAAGAAGAGTTCAGTGAAACGCGCAGAGAAGAATTATACAATATTATTGTACAGATTATAATCGTTATTACAGAAAGCATTCATTACCAGTGAATCCTGCAAAGTCGCAAGTAGCAGTTCCTTGTAATTTTTTAAAGTAAGCTTTAGGCTTAATGCTCATGATGAATAGTCAACGAAAGTGAACAGTAACGTTAAGTTCGTCAACGCTATTCGGCTTTACTCCCTACCACTTGCCATGAGCCTTTTATATAATTACCTTTATACAACAATATATTATTTATTAATTAAATTATCACTACTATCGTGTAACCATGAAACCACACTTGTACTTACCAAAATACAACAAACAAAAAAGTTTACGATATCACCTCTGTTTTTAAATTTAAACTAACAATGGTATTCGTAGAATTAGGACAAAAAGTATTATAAAAAAGTCAATTCACCTGTGATCTGACAGGAACTTCTTAGTCGGATTACTCAGAAAGATACCTTTACTAATTTTGCATGAGATTCAATAGATGACGATGGTACATTTTATGTAAATACAATGATTAACTGAAGAATTATATGTGAAAAAGTTTTTTAACAGTCGAGTGTCATCCACTATAACATAAAATAATGTATTGGAACTTGAGTGGACGAAGGGAAAATTTTGTTCGCGATTGATTTGATTAAGAGATATAGAGGAATTAATCATTTAAATTACTGAAATAATATTTAAAAAGTGTGTGTGAACTTATGTACCCGCGTTAGAAGTTATACTTTTTGGCATAACAATATAAAAATCTTTTCAAACAATGATATGCATAAACTTTGTCTCGGAACTTTTAAATTGTCAGTCATTATCATAGCACAACTTTTAGCGCGATTATTTAATGTCCTTTTCAAGTACATGCTTGATAGCATAAAAAAATGGAAAATAATATATAAGCAACAGTTAGTATCTTCGACATTTTAACCATAAATCTACGCCGCAGGTTTTGTTGCTTGTCAAATCAAATACATCCATCATTCGTCCACTCAATGCAAGGCAATGGTCAAAGATTCGAAAATACGAAACGTAAACTAACTTTCATTGGACATAAATAGTTTATAATCTGTTTGCTATAGTTGAGTCTGAAAGTTATGATTTTGATAAGAATGTCACGTTGATATTTTCAATAATTTCTCCTCATTTTATAATAAATTCCCCTCACCAAGGGTTACCTGTAAGAGATTTCGTGTTAAATTGTTAATTTTCATGATGTTGTTTTAGTAAATTATATTTAAGAATGTATGCAATAAATAAAATAAATATCTAACGAGTAATCTATAATATATAAATGAATCGCAAAATGTGTTGGTAAGCGCATAACTCAACAACGTTTGGGTCAATTTTGTCAATTCTTTTTATTTAATATTCGTTAAGTCCAAGGATGGTTTTTACAGCGTGAAAAATTTAAATACCTGCAGGCCTAAAACCAGTCCTTTTCTGTTTGTCATATAAACGATTTCTAACTAAATTGTAGAGTCAATTTGATCTTTATTGCTATTCAATAAAGTTTCATTCAAGTACTCACTCACTGTTGTCTAAGCAATGTAGATGTGTTCCTAACGTCAAAGTGTAAATTTTCATTTTATTATCGCTGCACAAAGTTCTGAATCACAATCTAAGTCATAAAATGTAAGAGATATAAATCATTAGTACTGCTGTAATTTCAATTCAAAATTCATTCGTGAAACTGAAATCTGCCACATTCCAAATCTTTTTGGCAGAACGAAATTTGTCCGGTCTACTAGTATAATAAAATAATTATGCTATTATATGATTATAAAATATTAAAAAAACTAAAATTTTGACTATAGCCAAATTCAGGGTGTCGGTTTTTTGTGACGGTGTGCGCGCATCGTAAAAATTTACTCTGATAATTTTTCTCTAAGGCACCAAAAGGAGTATAACTTCAAAAAAATAGCAACATCAAGTGTCATTCACCACAAAGTTAATAAATTTTATTTGAGTGAATAAATATAAAACCTTTTTATAAACGATGGGAAATTTGAACACGAAAACCAAGAGAATTTAAAGTAATTGTTGAAATTGTTAGAACAATATCTACACTAATAGAAGTTAGATTGATTTCTGAGGACATTATTCTCAAATCATGCACATATTTCACATATCATACAATGATGAACAAAGTCACGTCAGTCCGTAAATATTACGTTGAACAGTTATTGACACAATTTGCTAAGTATACGCTGACGTCACTCAACAATTCACTACTAAAACAAACGATGTACTTGATTTATGTTCGCAATCAAACACAGAAATCAACTGTTTCAGTCATGGCGATGATTTATATCAAACGTTATACTAACATTTCGGAGCTTTTTAACACATTAATCATAAATTGATGGGAAGTCAGTTTAGTTACAGTATTTAGAAGTCATTTAAACAGTGAGATATACTTTTCTGTTACGTATTTCACATGCAAAGACAATAGTTAATCCTTTCTTGATTTCTTCTAGTACCTATTATTTTTTGTTGAAGTGAAACTTCTTTAGGCACATGAGAGTAAAGTTTTAAGTGATGAAACGCGGGTTTAGCGTCACGAAGATGTGCAGCGCTTTTTATGCTAATCCGTTTGAAGGTTAGGTATTTTTAATCCTTACAAATAACATGTGGCATTCTTATTTGCCACTCGTCATTTAATATGCTTTTTTTACTACATAAAAAAATATTTTATAAATTATCTTTTCTAAATTTTAAATTCAAAAATAAAATTTCATTAATAATTTCTAATATAAACCATTCACGTGGCATTTTTATTTACAATTCGTCATTTGAGATTTCAATAAATTATTTCTATTAATTTTCGACACTTAATATCTTAATTGACAATTAAATTAATGAAATTCCTGACATATCTTCATTTTCCCCTCCCTCTAAGTCTCGGAAATCTGAAGTTTTAGATTTTTATAAATATAGACAAAACTTAAATATTACATTGCCCAAGAACTTTCACTTCTAACAGGTGTACTTTGCACGCACGCACTTTTAGTTTATTTTTCCGCATTTGTATTTATCCCATTGTTTTGTACATTGCTAACTGGTTTCATTATTGATGAGTTCATTATGAGATTTGTAAGTATACACTCCCGATTGAGTTGAAGTTTATTAACGTGACTTCTGTCGCAATATAAACGGGTATAAAGTACCAATTTCCCGATATTCTCACGAGACGAAGAACTACAGACAAAAACAGGTAGTGAAATATATTTCTGAAAACATCTATTTAATTTTAACAATGTGTTTTTTTTCTATTTAATTTCTTTTCCATGTCAATAAATTTCTTCTAATAAATAAACTATACAAATTAATATATTTATTTTCTATATTACGTACTTTTACTAAAATCTTCACCTAAAGTGTTTAGCTAACAACCGCCTAATGGATTGTCAATTAACATCCCAAATGTAAATCCCAGGCCTTTTCACGGCTTTAATATAAATAGTACTTATTTATACCATAAAATGACATCCTTTACTTGTACAAAAAAAACTAATACACAATGAGAGTCAGCTTATTTACAGTGCCTACGTTAAATCTTTCAAGCGAGCACTTCATGTTTAACATCCTTTTTCATTTTATTTGTACTTCATTTAATTTATTCAATACCCAAAGCCTCTTCGAGAAGGTATTACCCGTTTACGATCGCCTTTAACGGCACGAATTCAAGGCCTTTTACATTTATCCAGATGCTATAAAATGTAGCCTATATACCCCCTAGCAGCACAATTTATTTTTATATATTGCGGTTTCTGTCACCAACTTTCAGTTCCTGTTATCTCACACTCTTCCTATAAATATCTAGTTCAAATTTTCAAACGTCAATAAAATAAATTTTTACCCATGTAATCCGTTATTAATATTACAGTATTTTTATTACAAGTTAACAATTTAAAGGTGATATTTGCATACGAAATATAAGTATGTTATAGATGTTTTCATATAACAACAGTACATACTCTAAATGTGGTATGTCAATAGAAGTGAAACTTTCTTAGGTCGCCAAATAATTACATATACTTTTTTTCATAAAATAACAATATTTAATAAATTCTCTTTTGTATATTTTAAATTAAAAAACAAAATTTTCTAAATAATTTCTGATATAAACAAAAAACACGTGGCATTATTTACAATTCGTCATTTGAAATTTCAATAAATTTTTTGTATTAATTTTCGACACAATAATAATTTTAATATTGTAATGAGAATTAAATTAATTAAATTCCTAATATACCTCTCTTTTTCCCTCCCTCTAAGTTTCGGAAATCTACAGTTTTACATTTATATAAATACAACAAGACTTAAAATTTAGTTTGTCAAAGAAGTTTTACTTCTGACATGTTTACTTTGGACGCACGCACTTTAACTTTAACAATTTATTTTTTAACAACAAACTTGTAATAGCTGACACCTGATGTTAATACTGCTACTTCCTACATAATCTATTGAAAGCTCCCGTTGAAGGTTGTAAGATTTCTTTGTAATTAGTTTAAGAAATTCATGCTAAAAGGCATAGCAATTGACCTAATATGTTTTACTAAATTTCCTACTTAGGTCCACAATGTCATTAAAATTGCATCCTGTTCTTGAACATTTTTAATTAGTAGGTACCGAGTTTCTTAACTAACCGGTAAAATCTGTGCATAAGTCTATTAAAAATGAACGTACTTTGATACACATATATAATAATAATTATTGAAAATAAAACAGTATCCTTTTCCTCGAAACATTTTAATTTAAAAGGAGTCACAGTAACATTTTATTTCATTTAAAAAGTACAGCCGACCCTTTAACGAATTCAGGAACGGTGCGTACTAATAAATTGGATTTTTTTCCGAAAAAGGGATAAGTTCAGCTGCGGGGTTAGAGTCGTTACTTTGTTCAATTAAATTTTACTAACATAAACATTGGGCACACAAATCCTAATTTTAGACTTGAAAAGAGTGTATTATTGTAAACCAATCATACATATTGTCAAGCCGGGAACATAACAGAATCACTTCCAGGACATGCAAATCACATTAGTATACGAGTACACTATACTTACGATTTCCTCTTCGAATAACGCAGGGAACAAACAGGTTTTCAAAAAGTGAGAGTTAAGTCAGTCCATGAACTGTAATTTAGTGTCTTAGAATTACTTAGAATTATTTGCCGTTAAAATTTTATGTACAATGTTACATTAGTAATTTATTTTATTTCTAAAAATTATTTTGATATACACGTATAATTCGTCTGTATGATCTTCTGTGTGTTCAGGTCGATTCGTGAATGTTTAATATAGACAATTCGATCCAATAAATAATAGATTTCCTCTATTGCAAAAGAATCGGTGAAAAGTGGCAGCATAGTATTTTTGTTAATTGCCTAAAATTCTTTAGCGTACCCTTTAATATAAGTTCCGAAGACAAGGCCATCACAGTTATAATCTTATAGGGATGTAAGAGAAGAAAGTAAATTCATTCGTTAAAATATGTTTCTTTTTTTTGAAGTCTTGTCGCCAAGCAAAAAATTTGCCTTGCGGTAAACGGGTCCTGTTGAGATGCTTTTGTAAAAGATATGAAAAGATAATTTACCTCTTACCACAAGAGCACATTATCGTATCTTCAACAAACATCACTTAGAATCAGGTGAAATCATTTGAGCAACAACGGACTTCACAAAATCATTACAAAGAAATATTTTACTTGGTTTTTCAATACAACGCGTTATATATTTTTTCACATAATAAAAAATTAGTCCATATTTGAAATAAACAAGTATTTTATCAACGGTTGAAATTCTCGACTACATATATATGGATATAGCTTTAACTAATACTACGAATTTTAAAATATTTGTTCATTATTCCAAGTTAAACTATAAGCCCTTAGGAATATATAAAAATTTCAGAGCTTCTGATTTGGATTCAACTCAAATTGGTTCTTCACACAATCTACGTATCTCCTTCACATCATTAAGGCTGATTACAAAAACCTATTTAGAAGATTTGAAGTAAAGGTGAAACAATATCGAAGCAACCGTTACAGTAACAAAATAGGCGAGTAAAAATAATCATAAGAATAAATTAACAAGGTGCTCTTACCCTTGCTAAACGTGACCCAGATAGCACGTAAAATAAACACTTTACCAATTTTCGGTACTTACATTACAATATCCTTTTCACAACCTCTTATCTTTTGTTAGTAAAAACTCTTATTTGTTTCTTTATTCAATGCACGAGGCGGTATCGTAAAAATATTATGCTCCGCGATCGCGTAAAAGTGTTTAAAATGCGGGCTTTTATATATTTTGAATAGGGAATTTGGTTTTATTCCTTCGAATTATGCTACGAGTTTTCGTAATAATAGAGTCTTCCTTAAAGCACATAAAGAATGAGTAGTTTACATAAAGTAACCCGTGAAAATGCATCATAACTATACATAACATCGATAAGCAAAGAACAATTTTTCTTTCGTTTATTTCCAAAGGGAATTCTCCAAAACTATTTGGCCGATTGACTTCAAGGTAAGCGAAGTAGAAGTAGAAGCTTTCTTAAAACGGATTTGCTCATATTTCCACGGGACAGGGAACGTTACAGAATTACATTGCGGGGAATGGATTAGTATGTTATATACTATATAGATGTAGTTATATATAGTTATATTCGTCACAATTCCTAATGTATCTTAACAGAAACAATGACCTCCTTAAATTTGTTAGTTATTTGTACCATAAATGTAAGTAGAATCATTTTTAATTTAAAGTAAATAAATAAGAAAATCAATTGCTTAACTAATACTTATCTTTCAACTTAGGGTGGATATTTCTATCGCGTCCATCTAAAAATCTGAAGGAGTATAGTCGAATACCATTTTATAGCATGTTACTTTTACTATTGACTGACTACGTGTATATTACATGTAAAATTAAAAATATATACAATAAATGTTGTTAAATAACAGTAATCAAACGGGCGGGTATTCAAACGTATTGTTAATAGATATTTTTTGACTTACAGTGTAGTTCAGATTTTTATTAAAGTGGCACTTTTTCCTACATCTATCGTATGTCGCATTACAGCCCGCCAAGGACAATATTGCAACGCTCATGACTTGCATTATCTGTTTCAATCCCATCGTGGTTTCATAAAACCACGCCATGTTCTATTTAATTTCACTTCTTGTCTTTAAAAATATTATTTATATATATTTGTGCAAACATTGAAATATGCAATATGCTTTTTTGGAATAGTAAAATTTGTCTTTACAAGCATTTAGAGTCTCATAAATATTTTAAAATGTATAATGACCGAAAACGTTTGTCAAAGTTAAGACATTTAAGTAACATTATTTTAAATGTTTATTTGATTCTACATCGGCCGGAAAGACTCCTCCCAAATACCGGGCTCAAAAGCCCATTAATTAGAATATTGTCTGTTTGTAGCGGTTTTTACAGATTAGGAGACTTAAACAAGAAACACTGATTACGTTAGTGACAGCGGTATATTCATTTATCACATAAATGCCTAGCTAAATACATTTTTGTACTATATTATTCCAAAAACAGGGAGTTTTTAATAAAGGAACAATTTACGTTAATAAAATTGGAGTGACTGTTTGTTATTACAAATGATCAGCTCATTACTCAATGGATATGAAAGTGAATACGGTATTTTTTTACCAAAATACACAAGATTTTATTTATCGATCAGGTTGTTCCGGCTGATGTTGACCGATTTTAACGAGACTATACCGCCAGATAGCTGATGTTATAATAACATAGGCTACTTTTATTAAAAAAAAAACAGCTGCCTGTTATTACGCGCGTTGTAAAATAAATGGTAAGCGTTTCATTTATACTAGTGAATAGATATGCATTTTTGGACGCATTGCACCGTCTTCAAAGCTGATGAAACAGAGTATTTTAGGCAAAATGTTTTGTACACTTGAGTGTCAACAAAACATTTTGTCTAGGAAAGACATGTGAGGTCAGTATTCGATATAGGAGTCGACAAAATGTTATATGTTCTCAGCATATAACATTTTGTCAACTCCTTAAGTTAAGAAAATCATTGGAGTTTTATTGTATCGCAAACCAGGACGGACGGCAAATTAAAAAAAGAGACTATTTTACAGTTCTAAGTGAACAGAATCACAAAGTAGAAAAGCAAACTTAAAAATGAATTAAAGCAACACCCAAACTCGATAACAAGCTAGGTAGTTTAAATACACGGTATACGAGGTGTGTTCAAAAAGTATCGCGAATTGTGAATTTTCGCGGGTTACGTATATTCGAATTTCGAATTTTTTGTGGCGTTATGTTGGTACTCATGTCTCTCACTTATGCCCACAAGCTCGGCCGTTTTGAATGTTCATTTAATTGTTGACAGCTGCTTTGCTTGCACGTGTTTTGGATCGTCTTCGATTTTTACCTATTCAAAAAAATGGATCAAAGAACCTGTATCAAATTTTGTGTGAAAAACGAAATTAAGTGCGCGGATGCATTCCGAATGTTGACTGTGGCATACGGAGAAGCTACCTTGGACCGAAGCAACGTTTATCGGTGGTACAAAATGTTCTCAGAAGGCCGAGAAGATGTGAACGACGAAGAGCGTGCCGGACGCCCGAGCACTTCAACAACAGACGAAAAAATTAATGAAGTGGAGAAAATGGTATTGGCCAATCGTCGAATCACCGTTAGAGAAGTTGCTGAGGACCTAAACATATCGATTGGCTCGTGCCATTCGATTTTTATCAATGATTTGGGCATGAGACGGGTCGCCGCGAAATTCGTACCAAAATTGCTCAATTGTGACCAAAAACAGCATCGCATGAACATTGCTAATGAGATGTTAAACTCTGTCCGCGACGACCCAAATTTGCTCCAGAGGGTCATAACTGGTGACGAATCGTGGGTTTATGGTTATGACGTGGAAACCAAAGCTCAATCATCTCAATGGAAGCTGCCGCACGAACCAAGACCGAAAAAAGCGCGCCAAGTTCGATCGAATGTGAAAGTTTTGCTGACAGTTTTCTTTGATTGCAGGGGCGTGGTGCATCATGAGTTCTTGCCACAGGGAAGAACGGTCAATAAGGAATATTACCTGCAAGTTATGCGCAATTTGCGCGAAGCAATCCGCCAGAAACGCCCGGATTTGTGGAAGAACAAAAATTGGCTTTTGCACCACGATAACGCCCCTGCTCACACATCGTTGCTTGTGCGCGACTTTTTGGCCAAAAACAACACACTAATGATGCCGCAGCCACCGTATTCCCCAGATCTGGCCCCCTGTGACTTTTTCTTGGTCCCTAAACTGAAGAGGCCCATGAAAGGACGACGTTACTCTTCTCTTGACGAGATAAAGACGGCATCGAAGGAGGAGCTGAACAAGATAAAAAAAATGATTTTTTGAAGTGCTTCGAAGATTGGAAAAACCGTTGGCACAAGTGTATAATATCTCATGGTTACTTTGAAGGGGACAAAATAGATATTCATGAATAAATAAATAATTTTTGAAAAAACACAAAATTCGCGATACTTTTTGAACACACAGCGTAACTCTGGAAATTTTTAATCAAACCCTTGTAATCCGTTTTAATATTACAGTACGTTTATTACAATTTAAAGGTGGTATTTGCATACGAAATTTAAGTATGTTATAGATATTTTCACAAAACAGACCATATATTGAATGTGGTATGTCAGTAGATTTTTGAAGTGAAACTTCTTTAGGCGCATGAGGGATGAACCACGTGATTAGCGTTACGAAGACGTGCAGCGCTGTTAAGCTAATTCGTTTGAAGGTTAAGTAGTTTTAATATTTACAAATAACATGTGACAAACATTGATAGAAAATAGACAATAAGAAATAATAAATAGGTACTAGTCAGTACGTCTACTACGTAACTGAATTATGCTACCATAAATGATTGCTCAAGTAAAAGACATTGCAAATATTTTAACATGCATTTGACATACAAGATTATCTTTTATAAATACTATTACAATTGTAATATGTAAATATAGTATCTGCTTGTAAAGGGCGGGACGATTAGTATGATAGTATACGATAGATGAACGAAAAAAAAAGTCCAGAACACCTAAATGAAGACCAATCGTTGGAAGATAAAATGACTAGATGGTGCCGAAAAGAACTTAAGGCAGAATATTGCGATTAAAAATAGGACATTAATGCGCTACCACCACTACAAGGCCACACCGTTAAAAACAACTATGATCGGCTTTCATATGATAATTTTGATAAATTACTTAGGCGAAAGCTATTATCAAACAACCTTGTACAAAATTGTTGGAATATAAAAAAGTTTTGGACAACAAAAACATTGTGAAGAGAATGTTAATGGTTAATTTAGATGGATAATACAAATAAGAGTATCTTATCTAAATTACTGGGGCAAAGTTCCATAGCTTTCAAGTTGTAGAGTATTCCAGTGACCCAGAAAATTCGACACGCCACAGCAACTTTTTCAATAAATGCTTTTGATGTTTGTATAAAACTATGTGAATAACGTAACGATTTTCATTTCATAGGTTATTGGTCCCGAATTCCTTTTCGTAAATTTAACATGTATTCATAAATGTATAATGCAATATAATAAAAACGAGCGAAAACATTGTTTAATGAAAGCGCTAGTAAGACGGAATTGAACATCTTTTATTTTACTTATTTAGGAAGCCAACGTTATATATAATGTTTATACTTATGCTAAATCATATTACATATATAAAAAAGTTATACGTTGAATATCCCACTTATAGGCTAACTTGGCCTGCAATACAAATATGTTACGTCTACAATTAAACTTAAATAGTAATAAATCTAAAAACTTACATATAATGATTAAAAAAAATTACTATAAAAAAGGATGAAAGGGAAAGAAAATGTACTAGTTGTTCATCAAAAATGATTTCAGTTTACGTTTGAATGATGTGGAGAAGTCGTCAAAGATCTATCTATCTATATTTGATTTTTTTAATATCTCCTTTTTGTTAACAAATGTTCTATTTATTGCAGCATTTACTCCTGTTTTAGTTTTTGAGAGTCGTGGCCTAAATGTTTGTTTTGCCTTTATATGGGGTCTTGCGTTGAATTTTGGGACAGCCAGTTTTACTCGGTTTAACAAATTAGGGTTGTCTGCCTCATTGGTCTAGTGGTTAGCATGTTCGACTACAGACATGAGGCCCTGGGTTCGAATCCCAGATCGGGCCAATTCAAAAACCAATATTTAGTTTTCTATTAAGATTTTCTCAATATTTGCCCGAAGTTGGGAAGTTGGCGGTGTGATCCACCCCCGTGCCTCGGAGAGCACGTTAAGCCGTCGGTCCTGCGCCTGATCTCTCTCCGGTCGTGTCGGATTCCCGTCACATCGGACTATGAGAGTGAAGGAATAGAGAGTACACTTGTTGTGTACTATGCCTGTCAATCCGCAGTGGAGCAGCGTGGTTGGTCTACGCTCTAAAAACCCTCGCTCCTTGGAGTGAGGAGGCCTGTGCCCAGCAGTGGGACGTTAAAGGGCTGCTACTTACTTATGACAGTCAGAATATTCTTCAAACCTGCTTCACAACTTTTGAATCGTTATTGATTTGTACCTGAGTAACGAATTTCGACATTAACAATTGTTAAGTATTTGGTAAATAACAGATATTGAGTTTTATAGTAAGATTTTCTCAATATTTGCCTGAAGTTGGGTATTTGGAGATGGGCTCCACCCCTGTGCTTCGGAGAGCACCTTAAGCCGTCGGTCCTGCGCTTGATTTCTCTTCGGTCGTGTCGGATTCCCGTCACAACGAGTGCACTCGTGGCCTGCCAACCCTCAGTGGAGCAGCGTAGCGGGTTTATGCTCTAAAAACCATCTCTCATATGAGTGAAGAGGCCTGTGCCCAGTAGTGGGACGTGAATGGGCTGCTACTTACTTAGCTTTTTATTATGGCTACGTCAAAAGAAGGAATCAAATGCAAATGTTTTAAATCGTTTAAATATTCTTCAATAAGTCTTACGTTAAAATTTATCGTCTTACGTAATAAATACATACGAATTAAATTTATGTAAGGGTATCAAGTAATTAAATAACACAGTACGGCTTAACCCAGGGGTTTAGAATCTCATAATTCAAAACGTGATATGTACAGTGGTATAGGAGTGAAGGAACGGCACATTTAAACATAATTTTAAAATTAACTATAAACATCGAAAAAAATATAATTGCTTTTAGAGTGATTGCAGAAAAAGCAATTCCACTGAATTTTTCGGGCGAAGTTTCTTATCTCAAATATGGCGAACACTAAGCCGATGACCCAGAAACTCCCGACCAGCGACCCTCGGGCTCCGAACCAAGATTTCAATAAACATTTTTGTAACAATTTAGATAAGGACTGTGATAATTGTGGAAATATTTCGAGGGACTTGATTTTTTTCTTTCTTGAATTGATTTCGATAAAACATGTTTGATAAACCATGTATATATTCATTACGGTGTCCTGTCAAGACAGATTGAAATTTGAAAAAGTTCCTGTGGTCTAACTAGCTTTATTTTGAATAATAAAACTAGACATAAATAAGTAGCCGCTCATTAACGTCACACTGCTGGGCTTAGACCTCCTCTTTCTTATGAGAGAGGGTTTTTAGAGTAAAAACCTACCACGCTGGTACACAGGTGTATGTGCTAACAGAAATACACTCTTTATACCTTCACTCTCATAATCCTATAGGACAGTAATCCGACATGTAAACTACACAAATATTTAGTTGGTATTATAAAATTTTGAAAGTAGAAATAAACATGCATTGTGTCTCTTATATAACATTTTCCCTTTTTAAATAGTCTGTACAAACTTCAAAGTAACTCATGAAGTATCTGCAAGCCATGATTGTCTAATGGCTAAACAAATGGACGTTGTTCTTTAGATAACACCTTTAAAGGAACTTATATAATAAATTATCATTTAAACTTCATCATTGTGCTTTTTAGGAAAAAAAATCATCGTGAGATAATGTAAATATTCCGTAAGCGGTACTGCGATATAGTTTTATAGGCTGCATACACGCAATACAGCAACATAGTGGATTTAAGTGAGGAACTTACATGTGAGGAGGCCTGTGCTCAGCTGGTGGTACCTTTTACTTACCGTTTCACGGGGAGCAACCTATTATCCTCATAATTTCAACACTCACAAATTCATGATTTATAAACGATAGCCTGTCACAATATTCATATTCAAATAAAAACTAGTATTCGAAAATATCGACTCATTCATCATTTACAGTCATTTGTTTTCTGATACGTCTGATACAAAAGTGACAGAAAATAAAATTATTCCGATACAGAAATAGTATTTTGATTCCTCGCATATCGTTTTTCGTAAAAATTTATGCAATGGCTTGCAATAAATTTGTTCACGCCTCTTTCGACTGACAAAACGCACAAAAGGGCGACATTTTGTGACACAGGCGATTTATTTTGCGTACACGTGTGACTGGTCCCCTGGAAAATAGCTTTGTTACAAAAACTAGATAGTAGCCATTTAAAAATCTAGTGTGATAAAAACCAAGCAGCGTAAAAAGGAAAAAGGATAAATGATGTAACGTTCTCGAAAAACGTTTATGGACAGCTTTAGGATGACCTCATTGCATATAATATGGACTGACCACAAGTCTGGTATAAGTTACCCTTAATTTATATCAAAGAAAGTAAAATTATTAAAACGTAAGTTTCCATATTTAAAGTTTTTATGTCCCTGCGAATATACATGGCTAAGTAAATAATTTGCGTTTTAAAACAATACTCAACAGAGTAAACAGAGTATTGTTTCTACAGAAACACCGAGATAAACTTACAATAAGTCAACAATTGACGAGGAAATTAGTGAACATCCGTATAAAATAAAGACATCTTCCTTTACTGAAATTGATTGAATGCATGCTTTTACTACTTCTATATCAATACTGTTTTTAATGAACATATCATTGCTGTATATGTATATATATACATATAGTGCGGTAGTCTGTGGAACGCTGGCGTTATCTGTCTATCGGCGTGGGACAGAGTCAATAGTGGCAGTCCAGCGCACGTCTCTCGGTAGTTCTTGGGTGATGGTCCGCCAGAGCGGTCGACTTTTGAAACTGTCACGTTCCTAGCTATTATTGTTAATGAGTTTATGTAAATTGATATACGGAACATTAAGTGAACATTATAACCTGAGTTAATTAATAAAGTGTTTGATTGCACCAACGCCCACAGTATGGAAAATTGAGTTATGGATGCTATTAATGACGATGTCGGCGGAGAACCCTATGCCTCTATGCTTTATGCTTCCTTTCTTTCTTATTCTCCGACATATTTATATAGAGAGATTGTAAATGGACAAAAGACTAAAGATTAAAAGTTAACTGAGTTTATTATAAATGCTGTTTGTATAAAAAAAAGCATAAGGCGTGTAAAAGGTTCCAAAAATATTTCGTCCGTTTATCCCATAATCAGCATTATCACAACAAAAAACTCCACTTGCAACTTCTGTTAATACTCCAACGCCTAATAAAATATTTTGCTTCCACATTAACCTAAATGAGGAGGGATATATCTCGAAGTGCTCAAAAACTTTTATCAAACTTCGAAGTCCTCGTCTCGAGTGACGCCCTCATCAAGAAACTTTGCAATAAATGCGTAAGTACAGAATGTTATAATCTTTCTTCGCGTTACATATCTAGTACAAGGTAAAGCTTTTATTCGTATCTTTGATGTACATATATTAATATAAAGGCTACTTTTCCCACTAACCTTCTTAAATAATCTATTGTATATATAAAAATTCACTGTCACAGTATTTGACAGCGATGAAATCTGAAATCACATCGGATTTTGGTGATATTATTTTATTTTGCAGGATTTATTCCGGCTTAAGGGGTAATGGGACGGATTTCCATTTAATTTATTATCATTTTTTTTACCGAGAAATCGTTAAGTAGGAGTATTGCTGACAAGGAAATAACAAAAACATCACAAGAAAGGCTTAGTATTTAAGTCCCACATATTAGTGTCCGCAGACATTTGAAATATAAAAAACTGAAAAAAAAAAATAATAGTGAGCCATACGATTATCTTTGTATAATACAACAATAATAATAGTTTCATAAGAAAGATTGCATTTTTAACGTCGTCCTGCATTGTTACTTAAGCCTTGGATTCATTTTATTTGGGAAACAAACAGTTATTTTATACATATTTATAAAGTAAATAGACAAAACACAAACCAACAAAGCTTCCACTAAAAATACAAAGCAGAACTATATTAAACGAGAAAAATAAATACAGAAAACTACTTCATATCTGCTGGAATGGCTAAAGGTAAATTGCAGTCATCATAGACTAATCACATTATATGATGGTGATGAATATGACACGAAGATGATTTTAAGAAATTATTGTATTGTCATCGGTGTTTTATATCACTGCATTGAGATTTTCTATTACATCGATAAATAGATTTTGACGAAACTAATTAAGTTACTAATGTTATCTATACAGTTACAGACATTTTGTAGTAGTGGTAGTAATAATACTGATTGATTATAAAGTATAAAAAAGTAAAGTAGCAACCCATTACGTCCCACTGCTGGACACAGGCCTCCTCACTCATACGAGAGAGGATTTTTAGAGCATAAACCCACCACGCTGCTCCACTGCGGATTGGCAGGCTTATATTTAGATTATAAAGAATACATTAATAATATAATATACAATGCCTGCAGTCATGGATTGCAGAGGGAGCGCCACAGGGAAAGAATAAATCCATGGCTTGTCATCAAGGAATAACGATAAAAAAATATAAAAGTGCGTGCGTACAAAGTACACATGTCAGAAGTGAAACTTCTTTGACAAACTAATTTTTATGTCTTGTTTATATTTATACAAATCTAAAACTTTACATTTCCGAGACTTTGAGACGGAAAAGGGAGATATGTTAGGAATGCAATGCATATATTGAGACATAAATATATTTATTTTATATTTTATGAAAAATAGTATATAAAATTATTAAATGACGAGTGGCAAATAAAATGCCACATGTTTGTAAATAATCAAAACTACCTAACCTTCAAACGAATTAGCATAAAATATGCTGCACATCTTCATGACGTTAATCACGTGTTTTATACATAAAAACTTTATGGGCGTAAAGAAGTTTCACTTCAAAAAGTATTTGTGAACAAAACGACTAACGGTAAGTACATTACTCAGTTTTATAAAATGTAGATTTAACAGAAAGAACATAGTAACATAGCGGCCTGACGACCTAACTAAATTCTTGAACTACATATGAATGTACTCACAATCGGAGACTACATTTAATAACAGCAGATACGTTTAACCCGCATTACTTTTATTCTTTATAACCCTCATATTGCATCCAAGTTAATTTTGTGTGGTTATTTCCATCAATACGTATAACGTCAAGCGATGTTCTCATTTCTCGAATCATATAATTTTCACCTTTACAAATATTTAACGTTTTAATGAAAAGTCAAGCATTTCATTGAGTTTGACCTCTGTGACCCATTTAAGACAGGTTATAAAAGTAGGGTAACATTTATAGGTCACCTACCTAGATTATCAAACTCTGAATCGTATTTAACTTTATCTAAAATAACTCCTTTATAGCCCTCCTGATATTTGCAATGTTTTCGTAATTAAGTCTAAAGTAGACTTAAAATTGTGAAACTCTTACTCGTAAAGGAACACATCGTGTAATAAATAAAATAAAATTTAAATATTTAGATATGTTTGTAAGAGTCAGTTAATAAGAAAAATCTTATAACATAGTAATTATAACCGTTATCCCCTGAAAGGACTTGATCTATTTTTTATTGTTTATTTGATAGAATGAAGAATAGGTTGTAAAGTATTTTTAATCACTCAAGAAACATGATTGACAAATTATTAAATTCAAACCCGCCGACCTATACAATGTACGTTTTGCAATGAATTCTCCCAAATTCTAAAAATACTCCTATAAAAGTATACTGTGCGTATGTATGTAGCAGTCTAGATCTAGTGGTTAGCATGTTCGGCCACAGACACGAGGTCCTGGGTAAGAGTCCCGGTTTGGGCCAGTTCAAAAATGGATATTGACTTTTCTATTAAGATTTTCTCAATATTTGCCCGAAGTTGGAAAGTTTGCAGTGAGCTCCACCCCCGTGCCTTGGAGAGCACGTTAAGCCATCGATCCTGTGCCTGATCACTCTCCGGTCGTCTCAGATTCTCGTCACATAGGACTGTGACAGTAAAGGTATAGAGAGTGCACTTGTGTACTATGCCTGTCAACCAGCAATGCAACAGCCTGGTGGGTCTATGCTCTAAAAACTCTTCTATGAGTGACGATGCCTGTGCTCAGCAGTGGGGCGTTAATGGGCTGCTACTTACTAACTATAAGTCGTTCCTTGGCAGCACTGTATTCGGTTTGAACTACCCTATGCTTCGTTACCAAACTAATACTATTAACATTTTGACAGTCTACATAATTTCTCGTTTATAACTCAAAAAGATATATCAACGATATATTTAACTTGATACTTTTTTTCCGTATAAACAAAAAATGTCTTTAGATACAATATACCGAAACCCTCTAATTCCTAAGCTTATAATGAGAAGGGTCTGATAGATAGCCCGCTTCTTATCGAGGACGTAGATAAGACGCCCTGGCGGACTGAAAAAGTCAATGACCGTATAAATGCGACTCCCTAATCTTATATTCTAATAAGACAAGTTTTAAGTATTCCGTATGTCAATCCCTATTTATGGTTGATTTATAAGAAGAAACTTATTTCTTACTTTCAGAGACCCTGATGGTTTACTTATAATTGTTTAAGTGAATACTTTTAAGCGCTGTGCACTTTATTTTGTGGGTAGTGAATGAGGCTGAGCTGAAACGCTGGGATATGTAAGTCATGTGTCGTAGAGTTAGCAAGCGAACGCAGTTTTAATCAACGCGTCACTGATATATTTTATAATTGAATATTAGATTACTGGCCATATATTATTGAAAACAACTCGCTGATCTTGGTTTAACATACACGTAGAAAGAGGGAAGAGAGTGATAATATTAACCTAAAAAAGTTACGAATAGAGAACAACGAAAAATAAACCTTTATTCGTTATCAATCTCGATTTGATGAAGTTTTCATTTGATGCATTAAAAACACTTTTATTAATGACATTTCTAAAAAAAAAATAATGAAAATCTTTTGGGAAGACTCAAGGAGAATGCTGGTAAAGACAAATTCCGATATCCTGATCAAAAAAGTTCTTTTTTTAATAAAAGTTTTTGTGTGATGGCTATAACTTTTTTTTAAGTTATTAAAAGAGATAAGGGAATATGCCTCACAGTTTTTTTAAACTTATGATTGTGTAAAATGTAAAAAATTCTGTTAAATCTTTTCTTATCGACAAAACTTTCTACTCCATTGACGATTAAAGGAATCTAACTATAATTAATAATAAGTATCTATATCTAATAAAAGGTAATATATCATTTCATGTTAATAATATATTTTATTGTAGTAATTTAATTTAAAAACCTGTGAGACATTCGCAAACTAAAATAAATAGAAAACGAAGACTATATAATATGTTGTACCATGTTCAGCGAATAAATGTTTTGATTTGATTTGAACAATTCACATGCAATTAAAACACCCACGACGCTTTTTTCGGTTTCAATTATAGAAAAGATGCGAAAAAATTGTCGGAAGATAAGAACGGTATTATAAAATATCCATATAAATAGACTGTAGCAAAGAGAGAAAGTGTTTTTAAAATCACAACTATATATATTAGTTGTGATTTAATAAGCCAGAAACCTACATCACGGTTTCGCTGTTGCGGATATGATTACATTTTACGTATTTCTATTGCTAGGTATTTCACATGTTTTGCATCGGTGGCAATTTCGGGATAAAAACTAGCCATTATCATAACATCGACTACCTACCACTGAACATCCCATCGAAATCAGGAATTTCGTGAGAATCTATGAGAATTTTGGGATAAAAAGTTACTCGTTCATTATAAAGTCAATCGATTTGATTCAATTTGGGTGACAACACAGATAGCTCTGAAATGTTAGGAATTATTGAGTAATATAGAGGCAACACTTAAAAACATTGTGCAATATTACGAAATGTTATGCAACGCGAGGTAATATTAAGGAACGGAATAATTTTGTTATTATAGGCTTTCGCCTTGCCTTGTGGTACAGTTGTTTTAAAAATAATTTGTATTAAATTTTATAAATTCAAATAGTGAAGTAATTATTGGTATAGTGCCAGTTGTGTATATTTAAATAATGGAGAGAATAAGAGACGCGAGTTGGTGTTTTGATAATAGTTTATTAGGGAAACGTAAAGCGGTCCTGTGTTATATTCTGCCCATTCCACAAGTTCCAGGGACATTTTTACAAATTATTCAGTTCCTTAGAATCGCTTAAGTTTTCCGTGGAAAGCTTGTGTTTGTAAGCCTTAACAACAATATACTAAGTGTTACTATAATAAAACATTGAACGACAAGGTAGTTGTAGTAGATAGGAAGAGATCCCATTCGCCTCTAATCACCGGTATTAATGTCAATCAAATTCTCCTTGTCATATTTTTTATGTGATTTTATTCGAAAAATATTTTTCATTTTCTTTAAATATACGTTCAAAAAACTCACAAAGTTTGAATGAAAACTAAAACGCTCTCATTACATGAACTTACGAAGCGTAGAACTGCATAATATCCTTCAAGACGCTTTTGAAAGAAAGCTATGTAAGGTTTAATTTATTTTAAAAGGCAAAATTAGTGAACTTGTAAAAAGTAATTGGTATTACATGCAAATGGGTACTCGCGGGAATGTCAGGCTACGGTCAGTGAGCTTAAGCGATTTTCGATGTAAATGAGGTGCTCGTTCCAAATATATCCCCTATCCTCGTGAAAACACAATAGTTACCTCGCCAATGTAGCATCATTTTAAGGAAATTGACGTCTGCCCGTATTATGAGTCTTGTTGTGCCAAACAAGAATTCATATCGACATATTATTAATACTCCTTTGGGACCTCCTTAATGAAATAAATACGTTTATATAAAAGATATGGATAGTTTTATACCGTAACATTCTACTTCTTTGTAGTTTCATTTCGACCACCATTTTGATAAATTTCCATATAAACATATGTTTTATACTATTATTTTGTACACACAATTGTATCCTGTAATGCCTAATGCATTACCACCTTAAAAAACTATTACATTAATTCTTTCTTCAGAGACATATTACCAAAAATAACTCCTTAATTAAAACTAAAAATACTAGCAAAAAGTAAAACATTCTTCAATGAAATAAACTAAGCAAGCTCTTGTTGGTTATTACTTGCATATAAATTGTTTTTGTTAATCTTATCATATACGTCAATGTTTTTTAGAATATATAAAACAATGTGGAATATATACTGCGATAGTTTTATTTATTAAACGCGGTCTGTGTTATAATAAAATTGTATATAAGGATTCAGATATTTCGCGGTGATTTACGACCAAAACAATTTATACACTTTTATGGAACAAGCCTTTTTTTTTAATTGCTGACGGATTAAAACTGTAATTTCACCTGATGATACCGTGCAAATCAGAGATAATCTATCTCTTATTGTACACGAGCAGCGTACTGGAAAGCATTTCGTGTTTTTGCTTAGCGGCATCACTACAATATAAGACAAATAAATAAATACAATTTTGCTAAATTTGCCATGCCCGGAGTCGAGCCCAGGACCTATGCCAGCGAACCCACATCATTGCGCCTACGAGGTCGTCAAAAGCTATATATATATTAGAGATATTATGAATGATGATCTATCATTAATGTGCAGTGATTACAGATTATCTTTGACGATATAAGGTGTTACTGAATAAAAATAATGATGACGTAAACTTGGCATTTCTTAATGGAAGGCGTTATTGGCAACGATGGAACGACACGAGAAAGCTCATTTTTCATTATTATAAAGAGCCGGTATATATAATATAAATTTATATTAACGACTTCACATAATGATTTTCCATTACGTGCCATTTCACTTTAGAGTGTATATTGGAATACAGATGTATTGAGAAAGATATCCTTCTATAATAATATTCGGTACATACATATTTCCATTATTAGACACAAATAACGATACTGTCTCAGAGAGAATCGCACTAAGAGGTTAATTAATTAACCTTTTGTGGTATGCAAAATTTTCTGCTTGATTTTGAACCAAAACCCAGTAAACTTGTAAATGGAACTTCTCAAATTTGCCCTCGAAATCGATCTCTGTTACTCAAAAAAATACTCGTAACATTACACCAAGAGACCATCTAGCTTTAGATTCGCTAGGAACAAGATCGGGTCCTGTGCAAGTCATTAAGTGAGACTATATCTAATGATCTTTCACTTAAATCTAAACCTAATCAACCTCACGATGTTTTCCTTTTGTCTAAATCAATATTATAAAACGGAAACATTTTTGTACGTATCTTTGTATGTATATCTGTTTGTAACGTTTTCACACAAAAACTACTCGACAGATTTCAAAAAATTTTTCACCATTAGAAAGATGTATTTTCACTGAGCGACATAGGCTATATTACTTTCTCAACCAAAATAGGAATCCCTAGTAAAAATGCAATAATATAACCCAAAGTGTAAAAAAGTTAGTCACAAAAATCTGTCATCGAGTGTGCTACGGAAACTATTGATGATAGAACAAAAAATGTCCTACAATATTATATAATATTTACAAAAAAGTCCGTGATACCATATATTCAACTACTGTAGTTTTACCAATATAACTATATTACATTTTATAAGTTAATAAAAGTGCCGACAATAATCAAACCATATTATTCATATCTCTTAATCCATATCCTTTTAATTAAAGACCGTTTCAATACCTATAAAATACTTTTTAAATTATTAAAATCGGGCATTCCATTCAATGTTAAAAATGGCAATCTAAGAAAAGAAGTTCGACTTTCTAGACTTTCCACTGCCACGAGAACGGTATCTAAGTGGCTAAAACCGCGGGCCTTTGCTAGTATTAAATAACGTATTATTTCCTGATAACCCAAGAACAAACAATAGTTGATGATACATCGTTATTTATTAAACAAAAAACTTAGCCATTGAATCAACATCAAATGCTATTCCTTCAATCCTCCGAAAACTTGTGATATTTGTTACCTGAAGTCGATTCCCGAAAATTCTTTATAAGAGCAGTTCAAACTTTTCTCATTACATCCATATATTTATTCCATACAATTAAATCTCTTATAACTCTCTTTCAATATAATTCATGTGGAAAAAAAGGCAAGACTATCTGATCGAGATTTAATTATTCGGACACTTCGCGAAAAACAAGTAGTATATAAGTATTATGATAAAGATTAATTTAACTTAAATTATCATATAAAATAAACTTTCCAATAACCCCTGAAATTATATTGTTGTTCTCTGGAACAATGCGACAAGTTGCTGCGGAATAATTGGGACATTAATAATTGATGTGTCTTAATGAATTGAGAACTTAGTGTCGTCAAGAGACAATTATGCGAACAGATCACAAGTTGAGAGGCAGTAAACCTTGCTTTTGTTGGTATTGTAAATCTTATGCATTCTAAATTCCTAAACTTTCCTAAATTTTTTCCATTACATAGAAGTTATAATAAGGTAAGAGGAAAAGATTCACGTTCTGAGACATACACATAATTATATCGCGTATAGTCAAACCACTATCAACTTAAAACCCGAAAATAAAACGACATTTAAAAATATTTTCCAACCGTTGTTAAAACATAAAGAGAAACCATTGAACTCGATATTGTACACATAAATTAACTTCGCCGCTTGTTGTTTCGACTATTATTCACAAGAAAATTAATTAACAAGTTAACTTGTACAACACGCTTTAGAGTAACTAAAGCCTAACTTTAATTTTATATTTCGATGTAATAACAAAAAGCACCTACTTTTATTAGATATATAAAAGTAAATGGCGTTTTTACTCAACATAAATAACAGCACAAAGAGTTAATATTTCAACAAGGGCGTGTAACCGAGAATTCTCAGCTACTATATCACTTTACTGCCATTTCCGGCTCCACAATATGAGAAGCTTGGAAAACTTAAATCGCGACAATTTCCATTTATATGGTTGTCATAAGCCATTTCCTGGCTTTGTATAGACACAATAGTTCGTTCTTGCAGCTTGTCTTACGAAAGTGTCCAAACTTTCCGGATTACTTTGCTAAATTAATTCTGAGCAATTGACTCGAGTATCTCGGCTCTGACACAGTGTATAGCGCTCATGGAGAAAAGAATGATCGTGTTATTTCCCTTTGTCTTCTCGCAATCTCTAATTAGATTCGCACATTTATATTATCATGATATATAATCTTATATCACATTGTTAGTTAGACTGAGATGTTTATACCGCAGCCGGACTTTGCGCAATCTTAATAATTTAGTAAAAAGCAGTGAACAAAATATATCGCTGGTACCTATTAAGAAAGTCTCATCTACAAACTCACAACCAGAATAAAGAGAGCGGTTTGCAGTTAATTTCATTGATAAAATCTTTAAAAATCTGATGTCTTAAATTTCGTGCCGTGTTCGAGTCGTGCGTACTATGAGGTAAGGTGTAAAACCTTATCTCGCAGTACTTATGGTTAACGTGGTAGAAAGAAAGTAACATCCAACCGCTCTCAATAACTTGGTTGTGCTTTTATAGATCATGTTTTCATAATAGGGACGAGCTGAGGCCTTCTAAATTCATATCGCTAATTGGGTATAATAGTGATGCAAATTAACATACATACATACATAGCATCACGGCTGATTCCCATAGGGGTAGGCAGAGACCACGTCCTTCCACTTGTTCCGATCCTTGCATATCTCCTTCGCTTCTTTGATTCTCATTAAAACTTTGATACAAGTTCGTCCGTTGAGACTACTCTTGACCTGGCCCTTATTTAAAATTTCCTGGATTTCGTCCAAAAACGTTCGCCTTGGTATTTCCCTTCCAACTTTCCCATTCACTCTTGAATCAAAAATCCTTTTTGCCAGTCTCTTGTCATTTATTCTTTCTACGTGGCAAAGCCATCTAAGCATACCTTTCTCAATTTTAGTTACTGCATCTTCTTTTATTTCTATCATATTTTAAGCTTTATGGGATTCCTTTGCTAAGGGTGAAACGATTTAAATAATTGGGCCACATACTGACCCCTAACATGGAAGACGATGTTGTCAGTGAGGGTAAATATGATCGTCCGCAATTTGGCTCGGCGTAGTGCCTGTTAAAATATCACTTTTTAAAGCTTACTGCATTCTACACGAGTAGCCTGTAGGTCGATTACACTCAAAAACAGTACAGCGCCCTACACGATCGGACTGCCCCGATTCTGCAGTGCATCCTGTATGTTCGCCGAGGCGTGTGTGGATAGCTTCTATGCAAGTATGCGTAAACGGTGTACCCTGTTGCGAAGAGTCTGGGTCAGTTCCAGCAGCGTCTTGAGTCTGTCAGTATTTGAACCACTGCTTATTGGTTCATGTACTGACAAGTCAGTCCGGAAATAGATATAAGTAGCCACAATTGTATAACTAACACCTACTTTTAAGTTTATCAACACATACTAACACTACTAATACGCTATGACCACCGATACGGTTGAAATAAAAGATTTTTATTTTTTTCATTAATTTATACCACAACATTCTCTTATCACACTATTCCTTACTTTGTTACTCAGTTTCAATCCACTCATACTTCTCAACGCTCTCATCTCTGCCCAACTTTCACTGCCATACATAAGTGTTGGCACCAACACTCCTCCATGCACAGCCACAGCACAGTGTGACCCTTTGAAACACCATCTGGCAATTTATAAAGGCAAATCAAAAAACTCAATTATACAGGTGAGCCGTTTTAAAATTGAAAAAACTGTTGAAATCCATAATGATAAATATTGCATTCTGTAGTTATACCCTCATCTTATTTGATCCGATTATGAGGTTATTTCATTAAGTCGTTATCGATAAACTATGTTACTTGTTAGAATTCAGCCGATTTAGTTGGAAAAGTCGGTATTGTGTGTAACATACTCCATGCAAATAAGTAACATGTATAGCATTATTTATTCCAAACGACGCTCGCGATACGGGCTATAAATTAACGCCAACTGTTGTTCAGCTTAAATGTCGTGATAGCTTAACTATATTTTACCACAAATGCGAAAAAAATTTAAATATAAAATATAGGTATTATTTAGGTGTTGAATTTTCAATAAAAAAAATTGTTATTTTATTCTGTTACTTCCATTTCTGAAAGAATCTTGAATCTTAATAATTACTTACAATATTGCCGCAATAGACACCTTAATAACGATAAAATACGTAAAGTTGTGTTTATTCATTCAGCTTTACAGTGGACATCCATTTTTTGTTGTTAATCTTATAATTTATTATTAAAGACCAATGTAAATTGAAAATTGCGTAATAAAACGATTTAATTTTTTCATATTCTTCCGAGTTTTCGTTTCATGTAGCGCTTTATATTTTTATCCCTAAAATAATCTGAGAAAATTGTTTTGATAACATTCATATAACATACTCCTTCAAGTACAATTGTAGTAAGCCTAAAATTACATTTATCATGAAAAGTAAGTATCAGTCCCACTGCTGGGCACATGCTTCCTCACTCCGAGGAGCTAAGGTTTTTAGAGCATAGACCCACCACGCTGCTCCACTGCGGATTGGCAGGCATAGTACACAAGTGCACTCTCTAATTCTTTACTCTCATCGTCCGATGTGACGGGAATTCAACACGATCGGAGAGAAATCAGGCGCAGTACCGACGGCTTAACGTGCTCTCCGAGGCATGGGGGTGGATCACACCGCCAACTTCCCAACTTCAGGCAAATACTGAGATAATCTTAATAGAAAAGTCAATATTGATTTTTGAATTGGCCCGACCTGGGACTCGAAGCCAGGACCTCGTGTCTGTAGTCGAACATACTGACCACTAGAACAATGAGGCAGCTTTACCTAAGCCAATAGACCATGAAAAGTAGATTGTATATAAATTTTTACCACAAATGGCTCTTAATCTATTATTGTCAAGTATTTTTCTATCCTTTTCCGACCAACGCCCGAGCTAAGATATACGAAATACTTTTAAATAGAATATTTCAACAATTTATACTATACTAAGATTTCGACGTCGTTATCCGAATTTATCGTCGTTATTTTGCATGCGTCGTTATGCACTACTGCGCCATGAAATACGCACAATTGTTAAGCATGCGCGTAAGTTTAATGAATTATCAGAGAGTTCGTCTAGATTTATTACGGGTTCAACGGTCTAGATCTTAAGGCAGTATCTGACTTTATTAAACATTTTCATTTACTTCATAACTAAAATAGCAGATATCCATGTTTTAGAGTAAGTAGGTATAGTTTTTTTAGCTCACAGACGTGTAAAAAATCTCTAAAGATTTATATGTACCTCAGGAAAGTATTTGAGTATTGCGATCATATAACATCTGAAACAAAGTAATTACGAGAGGCTACAGGCAGTGTGTAAAAGAAATCCCGGATTATTCTTTATACTAATTTATTACAAGTTAATTACAAGTAATAATTACTAAATCTAGCTTATATCTACTAGTCTAGGCCAATGTCTGTGGTTCAAGACGATCTGTTTCAATTTATAATTCCTAAATGTAACTCATAGCTACGAGTCTAGGCCGATGTGAGGTCCTAGATGATCTGTTTGTTTTAATTGTCACGTCTCACGTCCGTTCCCAAGTAATTTGATACGCAAGCGCTGCAAGATGAGCAGAGCTGGCGCTCACGTAACACTGTAAGGCTGGCGCTGCCGTAACAAAGTTGTAAACAATAACAATTGTTGCAGATTATTTTGTTATAACTCCTATATTTCGTAACAAAATGCCATCATTTTTAACAAGGCATTACTCTTATCTTCTTTAATCAAATAAAAAAAGGATTCTGCTTTTCCAGGCACTACCGAGAAGTATTGTCGAATACGGCTCAGTAACCTGGAATCCGCACTATAACATACATGCTAACCGAATAGAACGTATACAGAAACGTTTTATGTACTTTGTTAGTTACTGTGACAGACTGTTGGAGAAAAAAGCTATCTATTATTCAAGATTACGCCATTATAGATTGTTGACACTTTCTGACCGCAGAAAATTTCTTGATTTATGCTATTTATACAAAATAATAAACGGCTTCATCGAGGCAGGTAACTTACTACAAAAAATCTCTTTATGAATACCCAAGCCGTACTCTCGTCTAAAAATTTTTCTACTTTTTAATCCCACCGTTACCAAAACGAACCTTGGTGATTCAGCACCCATAAAAAGGATGTTAACAACATATAATAATAGCAAAGTTATCGATATCGATATAGTGGGCGATAGTCTGCCAATATTTAAAAACAAATTTAAAAATTTCTTCTTCGCCCAATACTAGCTTCATCTTCCTCAGCTTCCTTTTACTTTATATTCTTTAGTTGGTCACTTTTGAATAATTAAATGTTTAAGTTAGTTGTTGTTGTAGTTTTAGTCATGTTTCTGTTTTTCACTCCTATGTAATATGTCATTATTTTCCCATTTAGTGTAATTTTATTATATAAGCATGATGAGGCTACCAGTAAGTAGCTTTACTTCTAGTTCTAAAACCAATTTTCTTTAAGATTTATTTGTAATTTACTTTTAGATGTATCCTGTTGGTACCCTTTTTTTTAATAAATAAAAAAAAAACAAAAAAAATATCCACTCAAATCACATTTGGTGAGATATTCAAAACGTCTTCAAAGTGGGCCTAATCTCTTTATAAGATATTTAACTTACATATGGGTTGGATATTGTGCTGTGTGTGGTATAAAAGAAGATGTAGTGACTAAAATCGAGAAAGGTATGCTTAGATTGTTTGAGCATGTAGAGAGAAGGAATGAAAGGAGACTGACAAGAAGGATTTATGAGTCAAGAGTTAATAGGCAAGTTGGAAGGGGAAGACCAAGGACCAAATCCAGGACATTTTAAATAAGGGCCAGATCAAGAGTACTCCAAACCGACGAACTTGTATGAAAAGTTTAATGAGAATGAAAGAAGCTAAGGAGATATGCAAGAATCGTGACAAGTACAAGGACGTGGTCTCTGCCTTCCCCTATGGGAATGAGGCGTGATGCTATGTATGTAAAAGGAACTTGACATATTGTCAAAACAGCCAAATAAGTCATGCCTAGAATTACTTAAAGTATATTTTCAGTATATTTGTTGTCTTTAGTACTAACTAATATAATAAATAAAACTTATAGTTGTATACAAACTACGCTTTTAAAGTGACATCTTGCCTCTGCAAGGAACATGCAATGCATAAAATCTACGAGAACTGGAAAAGCGAGTGGGTAACGAAGACGCCACCCAATACAAATGGTGCTAGCTACATATTTATGATCACGGGTATGTTTATATTTGGTATAGCGTACACGATGTGAGCAATAATTTAAAGGAAACGTTGCTTCAGTTTAATATATTGGTAGCTTTACAACAGCGTAACGAGTTCATTTTTCGTTGAGTGCCATGGCAAGTTTTGAACAACTTTAAAAGGGGATTGATCTCTCATTAGTCTCGTCGTCGTCGTTGTCGCTTCAACAGATGGACGTCGACTGCTGGACATAGGTCTCACGTAATGACGTCCACAAGGTCCGATCTTGCGCCGCCTGGCTCCAGCGACTACCGGCAACCCTCTTTATATCATCGGTCCACCTTGTGGGGTCTGCCTACATTGCGCCGTCTGAAGCAGGGTCGCCACTCCGGCACCTTCGGCCCCCAACGTCCATCGGTCCTTCGGACTATGTGCCCCGCCCATTGCCACTTCAGGTTCGCGATTCGTAGGACTATGTCGGTGACTTTGGTTTGGTTCTACTACGGATCTCTTCATTTCTGATTCGATCACGTAGAGAAACTAACCTATTAGTCTAATAACCGACAATCTAAGTTAAGTTCTATGGATAATATATATGAAATCCTTATATTTTATTTTAAGTATAAGACAAGACCATATTCACGTCGTGAAATAGGGGAATGAATCCAATTAGTTTCTATTAATTCGAGGTCCTGAATTATCATTAAAAGCTCCTACTAGGTTTGAAAATAGTAAGGCTGAAACCGTTATTTCAAGGCGTTGGAACATAGGAAGTAAGTCCAAAATGATAAGTGGTAGAAACGAAGGAGTAAGTATTGAATGAACAATATTACTATACTTCAAAATTAGAGCTATGTATTAAACAAAGATTTTAAAGTATTTAAAGAATGCAAACAGTTCCTGCAGGTTAAGGGTACTGCCGTCCCTTTCCTACGCTAAAAATAAAACGATTTATCTTCGTAATAAGATATTTAAAAAAGAATGAGTCCACGGTGATAACTCGTAAGAGTAAATGAATAAGTATTGTATGAAAATTAAAGCAGACTTAAAGTCGTTTAGATAATATTTATTGATCAAGGATTTTGGAGATTAAAAAAATAAGAATACTGCCTTGCAGAGCACGTGCCCGTGCCTCGGAGAGCACGTTAAGCCGTCGGTCCTGCGCCTGATCTCTCTCCAATCGTGTCGGATTCCCGTCACATCGGACTATGAGAGTGAAGGTATAGAGAGTGCACTGGTGTACTATGCCTGCCAATCCGCAGTGGAGCAGCGTGGTGGGTCAATGCTCTAAAAACCCTCGCTCCTCGGATTGAGGAGGCCTGTGCCCAGCAGTGGGACGTTAATGGGCTGCTACGTACTTACTTACCATCAGGTAACCCACCACCTCATTTGTCTGTTATAATTATAAAAAAAAATTAAATAATTAATTTTGCCATTATTCAATAAAATTTAAAACCTCAATCGCTCGATGAAAAACTCTCTAGGTTAACAGAATTTTCAACGTCCAAAATAATCACTCTTACTATACTAGCTGGACCCGCGACTCGTCTGCGTGGAATGTTTTTTTGGTAGCATTTTTAGTAATTACGTCAAATTGTTTTACAAATAAGAAACATACCCGCACTGCCCTTTGAGGGTGGAATTTCCGAAAATTTTATTTTGATAGTTGCCATTATTAAAAAAAAAATTCTGATGAAGTTTTACATATCATAAATGATATATTTTTAAATGGGAAGTTTCAATTTTTTTAATTAACACTCCCGGAACCAACTTGCGGGTGGAATTTCTAGAAATCCGTTCTTAGCTGACCTCTACTCGGCAAAAGGAATATTCGTACCAAATTTCAAGTCTTTACGCCTTATAAAGTTCTGTTTTAATATATAGAGATAAAATAATATTTGCTAGAGTTTACAAATGAAAATTGTAACTTTTACAAGTGAAATCACCTCAACAACTGGTCGGTCCGGCCTTACGAAAACAGAACTTTAATAAAATACATGCTAATCCCGCCTTGTCATCTCTTTCTTTGTAGGCTTAGAACGGCAAAGTAATAGCGGTTTCAAAGGCTCCTATTACACATATCTCGAGGGACGGCTGAATAATGAACTTGGCTATTTTATGTACAGAAAACTATTTTGTACTTTTATAACGCTGTTTTTTTTACTCTTGGGTCTACTCTTTTACAGATCTGCGTTTTGTAATCTCACCTTACCTTCTTAAGTGATGAATCGGGATACCTTAGGGGAAAGCTAAAATGTGCGCTTGCCATCCTTTGACAAGTGTCGGTGCCAAGACAGCTAATTAAGTAATTTATCAGGTCTGGTAGAGTTTTGATGACAACATCATTACCATCTTTCTCTATTTTTAAGAAAAACAAAAATACGTAAATAAATATATTAACCACGAACGACTAATGTCCAAGGAATTAATTAACTAGACCAATTTAATATAAAATATATATTTTTTTTATAATACAAGTTTCAAACTAAACGCCATATTTTTAACAGTAATAAGTGTAGTAAGAAACAGTGCATGTTGCCAGTGATGACCTACGGCTCCGAAACGTGGTCGCTGACTATGGGCCTCATTCGAAAGCTCAGAATCACTCAGCGTGTGATGGAGAGGACTATGCTCGGAGTTTCTCTACGCGATCAAATCAGAAATGAGGAGATCCGTAGCAGAAACAAAGTCACCGATATAGCCCTACGAATCACAAACCTGAATTGGCAATGGGTTGGGCACATAGTCCGACGGAACGATGGACGTTGGGACCCGAAGGTGCTGGAGTGGGGAGACCCCCCACAAGGTGGACCGATAACAAAAAGAGGGTCGCCGGTAGCCGCTGAAGCCAGGCGGCGCAAGATCGGGCCTCGTGGACATCATTACGTGAGACCTATGTCCAGCAGTGGACATCCATCGGTTGAAGCGACGACGACGATGAAACTGTTTATTATGAGTTTTTCCTTTCTATCTGTTATTATAAAATACTTCTTTCGTTTACTCTAATCAAATACATTTTAACGCTTCCAGTGGATGATATTAACAGAGTTTTAAGAAGGAATTGACTTTATTTTTGTTCTTTGTTTGTACTAGAAATATTAAAATAAAAGCTGCCCAGTCCTCATTATTGGTTATAAGAGTGTTATAATTTTATTTTTCTATAAAGAAAGCCAATGTTTTCGAAGTAACATTGCCAAATATATATCAAGTAATTATTTTAACAAGCTATAAGCTAATTACTGTCTCACTGGTAGATACAGATTAGAAATTTCTTTGTGAATAAGCTAGCCATTTTCCAGTCTACTACTATCTGCAGCGTCATCTAGTTAATGGGACATTTCATTGCCAAATCTCGCACAAAATCTAAGTTTACGAAATAAAACGCTTTATTGAGCAATGACGTAATTTTGCTTTATTTCTATGATCACAATCTGCGTAAAAGGTTATCCAAAGGGTAATTTAACAATCTTTTTTTTTAATTTTGATAAGAAATTGCTATATGTTCGTAGTTATAAAGTTTGATTGACGTTAAAATAGTCGACGATACTTTCATCTAAATCTTAGTAAATTTCGTTAGTATGATTGTATGATGTTCGTATGATTCATTAATTATGAATATTTTTTTACTTTATCTAATTTAAACTGCATGTAAACCTACATAAAAGTGGCAAGTTTTGTTTTGCGTAGCAATTTTGTTATAATAAAACTAATTACCTTTCAAAGGAAATCTTAATAAAATAGAGAAATTTTGAAAGTATATAATAATAAATAGTGATTGTTCCACTAATAAGAACTATAACATTCGGTACAAAGAAACTCAGAGTTAAGAATTTTATAGCAAATAAATTTTCAAATAAGTTCGTGCTCGTGTTTTGAGTTTGTTAATTTGGTTTATTTCATCGGAACACGAACGGTTTGTATACTTGAACACGTAGACATTTCTTAATTAGAAATTTTATTTAGATCAAACTCCGGCATTATTTAGATAGATATATTTCTAGTGTAAGTTTATAATTTCACTTTTTTCTATTTACGTTATTTTGTTACCAGTGTTGGCATTAAAGTATTTATCACCTAAACGTTAAATTACGTTCTTTAATAAAAAAAACCTCGTTATAATTCCAACTTACCTTCTACTTTATATGTATTCGTACAAAGTACACATGTCAGAAGTGAAACTTCTTTGGCAAACTAGTTTTTAAGTCTTGTTTATATTTACGCAAATCTAAAACTTTAGATTTCCGAGGGAGGGAAAAAGGTCATTAAAATATGAAAAGTGTTGAAAATTAATACATATTATTCAATAAAATTAATAAATTAAGTAATTACCTTTATATTTGTTATTGTTAAGTTTCTATATAATGGTATCATGTATAACAGTTGAATCCAATTTTATATTATAGATTTGTTCCCATACAAATAATTTATTGAAATCTCAAATGACGAATTGTAAATATTAATGCCAAGTGTTTTTGTCAATATTCAAGATTATTAATTAAATTTAGTTTTTGAATTTAAAATTAAGAAATGAAGGAAATATTTTTATTTTATATTTTATGAAAAATTGTATATTACGAGTATATAATTAAATTATGAGTGGCAAATTAAAATGTCACATGTTAATTGCAAATATTAAAACTACCTAACCTTCAAACGAATTAGCATAAAAAACGCTGCACATATTCGTGACGCTAATCACGCGTTTCATCTGAAAAAAAATTTTTATTTATTTATGTACCAAAGATAATGGAATACAACAAACAAACAGAAAGCTTATATACATAGGATGACTTATCTCTAAAAACAGATTTCTTAGAGAAACCCTTTGATATGGGAGAGTACTTAATTGAGATGAGGCGCAGGTACCAAATGTTATTGGAGAACAAAAATAAAATAGTAAAAAACTCAACATTAATAAGAGAATATCCACATATTTTCTACATATACACGTACATAAACATACACATATGCAAAACATACATACATATAAAATGTTATACACTAAGAACTTGGTAAAAATTTAAAGTATATATTCGAAAAGTAGTGACGCTATAAATAGAGTTTAAAAGAATTCCAACTAAACTTATTTTCAGGAAATGCGTTCCATAGATACGTGGTTTGTACTGTAAAAGATTTGCCATAAAAGATTGTATTAAAGGAAAGCACTTCGAGGGTTCTGAGAGAAATGCATGTTCGAATTTTAACCTCATACGCCTAGTGAAGTTTCTCTTCAAAAATATGTAAAAGTTTGAACTAAGTTAAGATCGTCTTGAAAGTGCTGATCCCGTCATATACTCGTATATTATATGTATTTAGGTAGTGCTCATTGCTACACGTAGAATCTTTATATTTGATTTTTTATTTTTTACTTACACACTACAGACCGACGAAATCATGGCATACAGCGCCACATTCGAGAGTGGATTTTCACATCTGATGTTCAATCTCCAGTAATTGGACAGGAACAAGAAGATAAAAGAGACAGAAAGTAAGTTATTATCAATGTTAATGTTTTTATGTGGTTCACTACGCTTTAACGCTTGACAAGTATATGCATCATGGCAAAAAATGCTAACCCTATTCATAACGAGTATATTAGTCAAATCCTTTATTTAGTTAAGCTTCTCTTCCAATAACTGATTTTAGAGGCAACTGACGTTTTTGTAATTTTGATGTAAATATCACCATTATTAACAACCAAGGTCATCATTTTATATGTAATCGTTATAAAATATATCACTTACAAAACATATCATTTGTACAAAGATTGTATAGTAATGAATAATTTATATTTGAAACACTGTCTTATAAAATTAAGATTTTATACTTGTCACTTTATAGGTAGGGGCCGTTGAAATATTGAACAGGGAATAATAATATATTAAAAATATTAAGTAACAAGATTGTGTAGTTAGCAAATGCCACGAAGGCTTAGTATTGACTCTTGTCGCCATAATTATAATTTAACATCACACTTCACCTGTGTAACCACAACAGAACTCGACTGCACAACTCTCCTTGTTAAAAGTTAGACACGTTGCTAAGTGGGATCTTATGGTACATTGTTATTTACAGTGGCTTACAAATTTTAATTAACAAATATCGTTACAGCTCAAAAACCTTTATTAATGATCATTTATTTGATAATCATTAAAAAGAATTGAAAGATTTCCATAAGACTACCGAATAAAATCACAAAATTATATATAAGTTTCAAAACCCAATGAATGAATATAATATAACCTAATGGACATTACATCTTCAAGGTCAAAGAGAAGATATTCCTTCTGTGTTCGAGGGTAATCCAGTTCTACCACCTCCTTGAATAACCAGTTATTATATAAAAAGTAACTTATCCACAAAACTTCGTATTGCGATGAAATCAAGAAGTGGAGGTAGAGAAGTCAAAATATACTTTACGCTTTCAGATCTACCAAATAAACAGAAAAACATCGTAGAAATCAGTCAAGCCGTTTCGGAGATAACTTTGACAAACAAACACTGTGACACAAAATTTTGTAAAAGAGTTTAGAGTAATTCATACAACATGTAGCACGAACTTCTTATGGTGAATTAAAGTAACAATTAGGCAACATAAGTTTAACATAAAGAACTTTGTGGCATTGTTTGCGTGGATTTGAGCTCGTAGCTCTCAACAAAAATCAATTTGCATGCGTTAAAAAAAATCCTACGTTCCAACGATCGAAGGAAAACTAGCAAGAAAACATCTACTCACACGTTTCATATTCCGATATAAATAGTATACCACACTGTACCACCGTTATTTCGATAATTGCTTTCATCGGAAAACCATTTGTCTTATTCCTGTTTTAACCGGCTTTGGAAAAAGGGGACAGTTTAAAATGAAGCGAAAATTTCTTGCGACTCAGTAACGAAAAAGCGTAAGCTCAATAAGACATGATAAAGTTATTATAGCACATTCATATTTTTCTTTTATTGTACATGTCAGGTTATTATATAGGTGTGCTTCTTACTTTTGACATGTTTTTTAACCATGAGACCAAATTTATGTTCTAAAACTATGTACGTAAATATCGATATTTACGGCACTTGTGTATAAAGTCAAGTATATTATAAAATCCTAAATTCGTATAACGGTTTCAATGATATACTAGCTTTTGTACTTATGACATTATTCTACGCATCATGTTTTAATGATGATTTTAAAAAAATTATTAAAAAAGACACAATGACCTAAGTTTATAAATGAGTGATATACAATCATCGAAATTATAAAAATGTCACAAATGCGAGGTGACTCTTAATACACCGCGGCATTTATGTGTGTCTATTGTGTAGATATTATAATTAATTTATTTGCTTGAGCGTCAATGTCGAATTTAACTTTAGTCATATATCTTTTAAATTTTGTATGTCACAAAAAGCTAATGTATGTTTATATTTTTTGTAGAAAGAATTTTTGGAGTATAATCTACCCTTTCTCTCTTATTACTACCATTCCAAACTTACCAAAGTCTTCGAACAGTGCGTGTTGCCAGTGATGACCTACGGTTCTGAGACGTGGTCGCTGACTATGGGCCTCATGCGGAAGCTCAGAGTCACTCAGCGTGCGATGGAGAGGGCTATGCTCGGAGTTTCTCTACGCGATCAAATCAGAAATGAGGAGATCCGTAGCAGAACCAAAGTCACCGACATAGCTCTACGAATCGCGAACCTGAAGTGGCAATGGGCGGGGCACATAGTCCGACGAACCGATGGACGTTGGGGTCGGAAAGTGCTGGAATGGCGACCCCGCACTGGACGACGCAGTGTAGGAAGACCCCCCACAAGGTGGACCGACGATATAAGGAGGATCGCCGGTAGCCGCTGGAGCCAGGCGGCACAAGATCGGGTCTTGTGGGCATCATTTCGTGAGACCTATGTCCAGCAGTGGACGTCCATCGGTTGAAGCGACGACGACGA
>JACTOM010000026.1:1116007-1181814 GCA_015832385.1 Elymnias hypermnestra
TGGAGCGGCAGCGCAGAAGGGGCCACCGTCCATGTAGCGGGGCGGGGAATTGGAATGGAGAGAGTGGACTGTAGGGCGGTTTAGAAAGAAGGAGTTGGCTAGTGGCCGCGTAAGGGGTGACAGTGATGAAAGGGGAAGGAATCGCGTGCACGTACCTGGAGTATCGGGATCTGCTCCTACTCCTCGACGTAGGGCTGTGCACGGGCGTGGTTGCGGCGGCGACAGCACTATCACAACACTACACGACCAGTGGTTCACTTCTTCGATAGTTCTTGCAGTTCGTATAACTTCAAGACGAAGATACGAGCGGATTTATAGCGGAGATATCAGCGGTAGGCGAAAACACACCTTGCGCGGCGGAAGCGTAGCGAGTATCTGCACGCGAGGGATAAGGTAGGGTACTTTGGGAAAAGATGAAGTTACGCGGTACCATGAAAATATAAAACCATACTACCGTCAAAATTGGCGTCACCAAATACTTTTACGAAAATTTTTGAAGTTTAATTACAACATCAGTTTGAACTTGTTGTTTTAAGAAGGAATAATCAGTGGTATCACATTTGAGCGGAATTTGTTCTATTTATGTCAAAGAAAGAGAAAAGTAAGATCTAATTTTGAAATAAAGTAAATAATATTACTTATCTTTCCAAATTAATTGAACCTTCAACAATTTGGTACTTCTAACAAAAAAATTAAACTAATATTTATAATTTAGTTCAACTTGTTGTATTGGGAAGTTAGTTACAATCCAAGTCTTTATTAGTACACAGAGGCATATAGCTTTCAGTAAATGCCAACACTGTAGGCATGTTTACCACAAATATAGATTTCAATTGAGTTACTCCGAGCTCCTCAGATTAATCGATGCCTCTACGTATGTTAACGTCAAGTTTCACACCTCCGAGATCACTCAAGATTCGACAGCCTCCGTCCTTTGAGATATTGGTTTAAACCAGAAGGACAATCCTGTATTTAAATTGTGTTGAAATTTAACCTAGAACTAATATATTCGTCAAACAATTACCGTATTTTACTTTGAGAAACCGACAGAACGATTTAATAAAAGGATACCTACGAAACAAATCCATCAATCTAAACCCTTACCAATCCAAACGCACGAAGACATCCAAAAAATTTCATCAAAATACGTTCACATCCAAAGATTCATATTGTATAGAAAAAGAGTAGTATTATATTTAAATCATTAACGGAAAGAAACGCGTCCGTATAAATTATTCGCACCGTTTTGAAATTAATTTTGATTATAATTGTAGGGTATTTCATTACGTGGTTGATGCCATCGCTGTTTGTTATTTATTACACGATGTAAGTGGATGAGTTTAATAATTCATTTTATATATCGTTACAAGAACAATAGCATCTATAGGCCTGCGCGTTAATAACGACGTAATACGTATAATTTACGGCGCCACGGTAACGCTGCTTGGCGGCTCTGAGCTTTATTAATTTCAAACGCGAACACATTACGAACTTGCAGAACTAAATTTAATGAGGTTTTTCAATTCCTGATACTACTTTACACTCTTACTACGTATAAGGTAAATAGCAGACCATTAAAGTCCCACTGTTGGGTACAGGCCTCTTCACTCTGGAACGAGAACGAAAGATGCCGCGCCCCTTCGGAAGAGGAGTATGGGCGGCAGAAGGCGACTACATGAACGCCTCTTGCCTCCTGCTTGAACATCCTCAGTGGGTTTCATCCGGGAGTATCAGAGCGCAAGGGAGCCTCTAACACTCCCAATTCAATGTAAGGAGGGTGTCGCTGAGTTTTAGTGGGTATTCTGGTCTAGCCAGCGAGTCCCAAACTCCTTGCTTTGTGACAGGGAAGCGTAAAACAATTTGAGAAATAGCCTCCTCACTCATAGGAGAGAGGGTTTTTAAAGCATACACCCACTGTCTAAATATTCCTTCACTCTCATAGACCGGAGAGAGATCAGGCGCAGGAACGACGGCTTAACGTGCTCTCCGAAACATGGGGACGGAGCACACCGCCAACTTCCTAACTTCGGGCAAATATTGAGAAATAGAATTCTCAATATTAATTTTTAAATTGGCCCGACCCAGGACTCGAACCCTGGATCTCATGTCTGTAGTCGAACATGCTAAGTACTAGACCATCATCTAAAAATGATTCCAAATACAAGAAAAGAAAAAGTCAAGAAATAAATTGTTCGCTATTTTATCATTCGAAAAGAATCACCATAACTAATGACAAATCTTAAGTTTTATACGTAACGAAAACAATATGTAAGCATATTGTTTTCGTTACGTAAAATTAAACTTTAATTTTTTTAATTATACGAAGTTCGCTTTGTTAACAAAGAAATGTTTCCAGCAGGTTTGAAACTCATCAAGCTAATTTTACAGTGAAAGACATATACATTTGTATGTTTAAATAAATACAACACACTCTACAATTTTATACATCGATATTTGATATTAGTTCTAGACAGCGCTCTCACTGGCGCTATAAAATCACGGTTTTAGAGATTTATTGAACTCAGCGTTTGTGGAATTAGGATCGCTAGTTTTCATTTTGTCTAGAGCTTGGAGTCTTTTTATAAGTCATTACAGCGTAAAGGGGATTAACATACAAATTGAAGACAGAAAACCTGCGAGGTACGAGTTGATGCCGGCTTTTAGTAAGATTACAAATTCAGGGGATAATGCAACGCAGACGGCGCGCTGTAAGCATTTATGTACGAGTACAACATGCATTTATTTACATCTCTTTAATCTAGAATTTTATAGCGGTACATCACTGAATGCATATAGAATTATTTTTATATTCAAATTATACACAAGATGTATTGATTTTCTATTAAGATTTTCTAAATATTTGCCCGAAGTTGGGAAGTTGGCGGTGTGCTCCATCCCCGTGCCTCGGTAAGCACGTTAAGCTGTCAGTCAGTCCTGCCACTGATCTCTCTCCTATGAGTTCGGAGGCCTGCGCCCAGCAGTGAGCAGTGAGTTAAAGCTGCTTACCTTTTTCTTAAATCAATAGTATAAATTTTGAGATAAGGTTTTGTTTATTGCTGACTTTCTTGTTTTAGTAAATGATGATAGTCTTAGGTAGTGCGCTAACGGAGAAGAAGGTAATTCACTTCTATTAGTTTCTTATTACGTACCGAAAGCACTTTAGTAGCATTATTTATATAGTATTTAGCGGCATTTTGGGATTTTTTTCTGATACAGAAACTAATCTAAACAAACGCAACTGCTAGAAACAAACAGAACTCAAAATATATTATATAAAATTAAAAGTACGTGCGTACAAAGTACACATGTCAGAAGTAAAGCTTCTATGCCAGACTAATTTATAAGTCTTGTTTATAAGTACCTATTTATACAAATCTAAAACTTTCGATTTCAGAGACTTAGAGGGAAGGAAAAGGAAGATATATTAGATATTTAATGAATTTACTTATTATTAATATAGTAAACGTGTCGAAAATTTATACAAATAATTATTGAAATCTCAAATAACGAATTGTAAATAAAAATGCTTGTAAAAACGAATTGTAAATAAGTGTTTTTTGATAATCTTAGAATGTATTTATAAATATTTACTACACATGTTCTTTGTAAATATTAAAACTACTTCACCTTAAAAGAATCAGCATAAAAACGCTGCACATCATCGTGACGCAAATCACGCGTTTCATCCGTAAAATTTTAACCTTCATACGCTTAAAAAGTTTCACTTTAAAAACCAAACAAATTTCAAATAATTCAATAAATTGCAAGCAGTAAACGAAATTTCATAAATGAATAAGAGTGTCATATCGTACATTCTTGGCTTGGCTTACTGGTTACTTCGGTTTAAATTTCGTTTAAAATCCTTATATAATATTTATCTTACGAGCTATTTACTTTACAGATTTATATCGGGACCTTGTTATTACAAACATGCTGAGTAGGCATGCGCGGCATTCCACGCTCACGAATACTGCTTGAAAGTGAAATAGTGTCATAGCAACGAAAACCTAAATCAACAAGCGGTGCAAAAATGAATGCCTTACTTGGGGGTAAATATTTGCTTCATTTTCGGTACGGATGTCAAGAATGTGTGGATCAAAAGTGTTAATTTTATGCAAAAAGCTTTTGCAGTACATTTGTATTGCAAAAGCACTTGCCTTGCACTTAAATAATTCGGTTTTTTTTAACACTGGGAAATCCTCGTGGATACCTGGAATACTCTAGAGGATGTTCCAGGTTATGCCGGACTCATACCGGCTAAAACCCAGCGGTGCTCCTACATCACTCAGAGACGCGGTCATGAGAACGCCACTGACACACATTCGCAACCCCGCCAACGATGTGCCCGTTTAGACCCAACTCCGTCAATGACCAAAAACTTACTCCGAAGGTGGTTTGCCTGAGGCACCTGGCAAGCCATCAACCACCTCGCGGGACCTCTCTTTATTGGGCAACGGACCCCGCATCCGTTACCCGCTGAACGAGGCATCTCAAACGGTGAGGCATAATGCCGACATCGTTTCCCCGCCTAAACGGAAGAGGCCGATCAACAAGATCAGTTGGTCTGCGCATCTCCTACCTCTCTGAATCATTGAAATGAGTCGGCTTCATCCGGCCTGCCAGAGTAGATTGTGTAGGTGAGACTCTACCCAAGGATATCGAGAGGCTGGGATTTACTGGGTATTCTGACTTTTCAGTGAATCCCACACTACCGTCCAGGGTTTCATATCACAGCGACGAAAAAAAAGAGATCTTAGGTTAAATTTAGAAAATAGCATTTTCAAATTTGTCTCGAGTCTGAACTGGTGGAAAGTTTCGGTCTAGACTGGCTTCTACTAGTAAAGACGTACCGCCAAGCAATGAGATTTGTGTTCCGGTACGATGCTGTGTAAAAACCATAAGAGGTAAATTGTCTCTTACCAGGTTACCGTGCTTCCATCTTAGACTGTGTCATCAGTGACTAACTATCAGGTGTGATCACAGTCGAGCGCTAACTTTTCAGCAATAAAAAACCTTTGCCTGATATATTTTTCTCAATAGTAGAACTCGAATCATTTCTAAAAGTGTCCCTCTTTCAGCCATTGTCAGAAAGCAGCTTAAATGTTGTTAGTTTTATGAAAAATGTTCCATTGTAAAGTCTTTACAGACATTATAACTATTATAGTTACAACTCCCCCAAACTTTAAAAACAAAATTATTATACATAAATTACAATATTACTAATGAAATTAAGCACTTAATTAAGGTTTCATTGGAATGTAGTCCCAAAATAGAGCTAATAAATTTAATTTATTTGCTAAAACTAGTTAACAAATTTTATGTAGCCATCATTTATAAGGCGCTCTTGATACTTATAATTTAGATTTAATTTTATTTAGTGTACTCGTATATGAGTATGTAAGTAGTGTGATAAGAGAACGTTGTGGTATAAAAGAAGGTGTAGTGACTAAAATCGAAAAAGGTATGCTTAGATGGTTTGGGCATATAGAGATAATGAGTGCAAGGAGACTGACAAAAAGGATTTCTGAGGCAAGAATGAATGCGAAAGTTGGAAGGGGAAGACCAAGGCGAACGTTCATGGACCAAATCCAGGACATTTTAAATAAGGGCCAGGTCAAGAGTACTCTAAACCGACGAGCTTGTATGAAAGGTTTAATGAGAATGAAAGAAGCGAAGGAGATATGCAAAGATCGTGACAATTGGAAGGACGTGGTCTCTGCCTACCCCTATGGCAATGAGGCGTGATGCTATGTATGTGTATGTATGTATTTTATTTAAGCGTACAAAGTACACATGTCAGAAGTAACACTTCTTTGGCAAAGTAAATTTTATGATCAATAGTATATTAAATTACTAAATGACGAGTGGCAAATTAAAATGCCAAATATTATTTTTAAATATTAATACCACCTAACCTTCAAACGAATTAGGATAAAAAACGCGGCACATCTTCGTGACACTAATCACGCGTTCATCCGTAAAAATTTTACCCTCATGCGTCTAAAGAAGTTTCACTTCAGTAATATTTGACGATTCAAAAATGCTGTAAAAGCCTACTTGTAAAACATCTATAAAAACGAATACTATAAAAGTCTACTTGAATTAAGTATATTCGGTTTGATTTACTGCTTACTAAAAAATAGCTCTCGGCATTACAACGGAGCGATATATAACAGAAAATTAACAGTGTTAAGTCTTGTGACCTAGAAAAGTCAAATCTTAAACCGTGATACGAGGTTTCCATAAATATTCAGCGTCGTTATTTCACCTCGGCTGCCGATCCTGTGAAGAGTCTGTGTTTATGTTTACAGGGGGAGAGGCGCCCAGCTGAGTACCCCTTCGTTACCCCCCTCCCCTTCACCAAGCCTCACCGCCACTGCGAAAAATCGATAGCGCTGTGAGCGCCGCAGAATTCTGTGCAAATGAGTGACAAAACAAACGTACAGCCTGTTATTTCCCATTTACTTTCAATTTCATAATAGTTAACTGTCTATCCATTTAACGTTTTCGGGAATACTTTAGATTAATATCACGCTTAAAAATTGCGGTAAGAAATATTATTAAGAACTTGACTATTCTAGATTGCATTGCAAGTTACAATAAATGACACAAACTTGATAAGCAACAAAATAGAAAAGTATATCGCAAAAGTAATTGTTTTAAAAAATAAAACTATTAAAACGAACACAAACATGTCAATAGAACAAAAAATATTGAAATTTTAAACTAGAGGAATATGAAATACACTATTACAATATAAAGCGCTAGAACAAAAGCTTCTGGCCTAGTTTCGTTACGCCAAAACACAACACTGGTTTTTATGTTTAGGCTTTCTGTTATTTGACTATTTACAATTGTTTTAACATCAGTAATATTATTTCTCGACTTACACTTAACACTTATATGTTAACAGCTATACTTAGGGAATACATAATTATGCTGACGACTTAACTATATAATTTGACTATAAATTAAGACATTATAGACACTCTTTAATTCTCAGAGAGCTTCTACATTCCCAACGAAACATGTTTGCCGAATTTCGATAAATTTTGATAAATTTGTAGTTTCGGTGATGAGTCACATAGTTTGTCATTTAATATCCCAAATCTATTGGAATATATCCATGGCTCCTGCGTATAAAAATTCAATTCGCATTTCAGACATACAGTATTCTAATCAAGTCATGAAGGTAGATCATACTGTCACTCAAATTGCGCACAATGATCTATAGGAATACAAGACGTACCGACAAACAAGAGATTAGTGTTCCGGTACGATGCTGTGTAGAAACCATAAGAGGTAAATAGCATCTTGTATACAAACCCACGTTAGCGCGCTTCCGTCTAAGATTGTATCATCACTTATCATCAAGTGTGATCACAGTCAAGCGCTAACCTGTCAGCAATATAAAAAAAACATCGTAGAACTAGCAATTGTCATACACACAGTGCTTAGATCTTTCGTGTATAACGAGCGCTATGGCTCCATGTCTAATGATATTAAGTCAAAAGATTTAAAGTATAAACCCATTTCAAATAATATTTAACTCGCAGAGTACGAATTTTTTGGATATTGATAATTTTGAGAATTACAGATTAATTTTGAGAATTATATCATAAAGGCGTATTTTTGCCGGATATCGTCTTATAAACCGATGAACGCTGGCTGGAACGAAAAGGCATGATTTATTGTTACTTTCAGCCTGAGCGTGCGGAACGAGCGAAAAAGAGGCGCGATCAGCCTAAGCTTTCGGCTTCTGACACGTCTATCGAAAAAAATTTCGTATAACGTTACCACGTAAAAATGTCATCCGTAAACCAATTTAACAGACAACCTAATTTTTTAAAATGGATATTCCTAATGTAATTTCACCCAGTCATCGTCGAGAACTCGACACTCGAAATTGTTGACGATTACATATACCTGGGACACATAGTCCAGCTAGGTAAGTCCAATTTCGAGAAAGAGGTCAACCGCCGAATCCAACTCGGTTGGGCAGCGTTCGGGAAATTCCGGAAGACGTTTTCGTCCAATATCCCTCAGTGCCTAAAGACTAAAGTTTTCGCACATTGCGTGCTGCCAGTGCTTACCTACGGATCGGAAACGTGGTCGCTGACTATGGGCCTCATTCGGAAGCTCAGAATCACTCAGCGTGCGATGGAGAGGACTATGCTCGGAGTTTCTCTACGCGATCAAATCAGAAATGAGGAGATCCGTAGCAGAACCAAAGTCACCGACATAGCCCTTCGAATCGCGAACCTGAAGTGGCAATGGGCGGGGCACATAGTCCGACGAACTGATGGACGTTGGGGCCGGAAGGTACTGGAATGGCGACCCCGCACTGGACGACGCAGTGTAGGAAGACCCCCCCCACAAGGTAGACCGACGATATAAGGAGGGTCGCCGGTAGCCGCTGGAGCCAGGCGGCACAAGATCGGGCCTTGTGGGCATCATTTCGTGAGACTTATGTCCAGCAGTGGACGTCCATCGGTTGAAGCGACGACGACGACGACGAATGTAATTTGTTTTTGTGATATTCTTGGTATATAAGTCATATGTATATATGTGTAAAATGCCCGGGCAAAGTATCTAATAATGGAATCGAAGATATTTCAACACGGTGTTATGGTCTTAATCAATATCGGTACATTTTATATACACAATGCCAAATGGAAACAGCTAAGTCTAAGTCTAAGCACTGTTAGTGTTTCCCTATTAAAAGCCATATTTACAACGTAGGTTTTTAATTATATAGCTATGAAAAATAATGCTTAAAAACATATCATTAGTACTAAAGTTAGTAATAAATAATTTACTTTTGAATCTCTTTTACAAAACTACGAATAAATTAGATTACACATAACGGAAATTTTTTGTATATGAAGTTATTAATGGATCGAATGTTGCTAATGCGTTGTCTTAATTGTCTATAACCTACTCATTATTTTCATTGTAGAAGCTTCAAAGACTTCAACGGGTATACATAGAAGCATTTTTTATATGAAGATCACCTTACTTAGTCTTCTAATGAAGACGAAACTGAAGCCATAAATTTGATGTAATTTAAAATATAACAGCGCTACAGTGTATATATCAAAATTATGTTAATCCTTATACCTACTTACTGAATATTTGCTGTTGCAAGAACTACATTTCCATGCAATATCAAGGAATTTAAGTGCACAGCCGTAACTCGAGATTTCCTCGGTATAAATCTTTCGAACGAGATGAATTCTCTGAACTGCGAAATGATATACGAGTATATAAAATATTCACCTCCTTTGAAATGCATCCCAGGAAAATATAGTGGTCATTTTTAAATTTCCTTCTTTCGCCACTTTAACTACAGTTTTATGCTTTGCACTCTTACCGTGTAATTAAAAACTTATTAAACTTCAGGACTCTTGTTAAGAGTCCAGGGCTTCATCCAGGGCGGGCTTAATTAAAAAATTAGAGCTTAACTGTAATCTCATCTGATTGTAAATGATAACACCGTCTAAGAAGCAAGTAAAAAGCAAGTACTAACCATAGCGCCGTTCCATCTATGACTGTATCATCTGGTGAGATTGTAGTCAAGCGCTAAACTGTCTATAAAATAATCTAATGAGATTCTAGGTAGACAAAGATCAACGAACCTACTGAGTTTGAACATTTTCATATTTTGTTTTTCTTTTACTTCAGACAGTATAAAAAATATTCATAGAAAGTATTCCAACGTTTCTAAGCTATAAGTACTCAATTCGAAGTATAATTGAATCAAGTGGACACAAAATCAATAGGACTCTCTTAATAAAAAACATATTCATATTTTTTTTAAATGCGCTCTGTTTATGTTTATGAACGTTATGAACGCTAAGTTTATGAACTATATACATACTTACATACCATCACGCCTCATTCCCATAGGGGTAAGCAGAGACAACGTCCTTCCACTTGCCACGATCCTTGCATATCTCCTTCGCTTCTTTCATTCTCATTAAAACTTTCATACAAGTTCGTCGGTTTAAAGTACTCTTGGCCTGGCCGTTATTTAAAATGTCCTGGATTTGGTCCAGGAACGTTCATCTTGGTCTTCACCTTCCAACTTTCGCATTCACTCTTGACTCATAAATCCTTTTTGTCAGTCTCCTTTCATACATTCTCTCTACATGCCCAAACCATCTAAGCATACCTTTCTCAATTTTAGTCACTACGTTTTCTTTTATACCACACGCGGCGATGAGATTCCGTCACGTCACGTTCCTAATGAGGGCGAAAAGCGATCCACAGAGAGCCGCTTTGCTACTTTGAATGTACGAGGAGGAATGAATGAAAAAATTTATGAAGTATGCCAGATGATGCATGATAGGTGCATAGATGTACTCTGCGTGAATGAGACAAAGAGGAAAGGATGTGATACTACGAAACATAGCCCTTACACAGTTTGCTGGTCTAGTGTAAGCAGTGATAAAAGAGGCGGTCAAGGATGGTATCATACTTTCTGAAAGAATGGATTATTGTGTGAAAGAAGTGAAATATGTGAGTTCTAGACTCATCTGGATTAGGCTAAAAGTTGAACTTACTCGGATCTTTGTCTTGGGTGCTTATGTTCCGACGGACCTGGGTACGAGAAAGTCCAGTAAAGCCCAAAAAGAAATAGATGAGTTTTGGGAAAGTCTGAGTGATATGTTGAATGAATGTGAACGGAATGAGCGAATAATTATATTAGGAGATTTTAATGGATGGGTAGGTGTGAAACGTGATGGATATGAAAGGACTCTTGGTATGTTTGGTGACAAACGGGTGAATGAAAATGGACNGGTGACAAACAGGTGAATGAAAATGGAAGAAGTTTGCTTGGGATATGTGTGGAACATATGTCTTTTTGTTGCAAACACTATGTTTGAGCATAAGGAGATTCATTTCTATTGAACTATATACATTCAATTAAAACAGGGACACAATAAAAAGTTTTTACGAAAGTAGTTTGAGGACCTTTAATTGGCATGCGCTGTTTGAAAGTAGTATTTAAAAGGTAAAATGATGCACATGTACAGCATAAACAAGTAATATAAAAAAAATAATTCCAACACTGTCTATGACGAACTTCCTATTCTTATAATATAGAATAAATAAACCTTTAAACATTTTAGAGGAGCTCTCATTGCGCTAAACAAGTTTTCATAAACATGATAATTAATTAATAAATTAAATATAATTAATAATTCAACATGCTGTGTTCATATTCGTTCATATCGTTGTATGATCCCTTGAAGATATGGGTAAATTCGTAATTTATCGAATCGAATTGTCAATTTAAATCTTCTTGAAAACATTTCAACAAAATCGGTCCAGCCGTTTGGGAGAAGCTTAGTGACATACACACACTTAAGAATTATATTTATAATTCAATCCAATTGAAAAATATAATTATGTCGAATTTATGTCTCTTTTGATACACAGCGTTTGGGCGCTGTGAAATATATAAGAAATGATGTAAATAATTTGATGATCGTTAAACATACACATTTTCGTAGTTTAATCCCTGATAATCGATTTTCATACAATGAGTCAGTCGTCTGTATTAATACAAATATTAACCCTAGAGCTATATATATGTATAATGTCTTTGTCTTAAATATCGATGTGCATACCAAAAAAGTATCGAAATTCCATTAAGTACATACCTGAAACAAACAAAAATTCTCGTTAATACCAGTAAAGGATAACTACAACAACATATACATGTCAATGTCAATGTTAGCTTAATATAAGATGGCATTACCAGTATCATTTTCATATAAAAATGTATAATTATAAGGTAAGTAGCATCCCATTAACGTTCAATTGCTGTGGTACCACACTCATAGGAGATCATAGACCCATAACGCTGCTCCATAGGGGGTTGCCAGGCTACACATACCCTAGAATTACAAATACCTCATGTTTTGCTTCACCAAAATATGATGGATTATAAAGAACCATCAAGGACCTAATTTTCATTGTTATTAAGACAAAATTATCATTGGCTGCCTAGAGTTCAAACCATCGATTTCTCTAAACGCGAGAATACTTGTCTCCCACCACTAGGCTTATATAGCCTTTAAACAAAATATACAAAGATAACTAGCAGTCCATTATCGTCCCACAGCTGGGCACAGGCCTCCTCGCCCACTGGTGAGAGGGTTATTTCACTTTATTAATATACATCTGAGATAATTTGATCCTGAGTTGCCAAGAGAGAAATTCAGAGCAGTTAAAATAATGACAGTTCACTGCGTATACATAAACGAAAACTTATTAAGCGTTCATAAAAATGTTTTTTCTTTTACGAAGAAAAGTGAATGCACCGCATACAACTTAAGATATAAAAATAAAATTTGTTATAAATTGTAAGAAGTCCAAATTTGGAAACAATAATAAAAAAAAACTGAGATATTCGCTGTGTACTTATGAAGAGTTAGTGGGTGTTATGTAGGTGTGAGTGGTAGTGTGAGAATGAGTGAGTGCATTTGTGGATTAATGTGTATTTGTCGGTGAAATTTAATCGTGTAAGAAGAATTAATGTCTGTTTTATTAAAAAAAGCGGGTATTCGTTTTAGAGTATGTAAGTAATAACCAAAGCTAAAACCCCCAGTATTACCTTTGGTTATTTCATTTTGTTTTTGATTTAGTGCCATGAGCTTTGATAATCTCCTTTATTAAGGATTCTTTATTAAAATTATAAAATGAGATGATTATAACACAGACAAAAGAGTTTAATTATGGTTTAGAAATAAAATAGCATTCAACAGCTTATTTCGTGCATAAATTTTCAATTCCTAAGTTACAACTAATATAAATTTTTTTCTTATCCTTTTTTCCTATTTTTTTAATTTAACTTGTTAAAAGGTAACTTGCAAACGCAAAGTTAACATCGTTATCTTGCTGTAGTGTAATCTTTTCGAACTGTCGCCTAAGTTATTACGAAATACGTTATGAATTTTAAATGTATAAAACGATCTGTGTAAATATATATCGTAGATATATGACCTTATATTGTACAACAGCAAGCATAAAAAAGAAATTGCACTGTCATTTAATTTGATAAAAGACTTCCCGAGTGACCTACAAACATCGTGGTAGTATTTTTTTACATAATAACCTTCCATTCAATTGATTTGTTATTGTTTTTTATCGGTCATATACTCATATAATGGTGATCATCAATGTTGAAAGAAGCATAACAAACATACATATATACATAGCATCACGCCTCATTCCCAAAGGGGTAGGCAGAGACCACGTCCTTCCAATTGCCACGATCCTTGCATATCTCCTTCGGTTCTTCCGTTCTCATTAAACCTTTTATACAAGCTCGTCGGGTTAGAGTACTCTTAACCTGGTTCTTATTTAATATATACTGGATTTGGTCCAGGAACTTTCGCTTTGGTCTTCCCCTTCCAATTTTCCCATTCACTCTTGACTCATAAATCCTTTTTGTCAGTCTACTTCCATTCATTCTCACTACGTGCATAAACCATCTAAATATTACATACATTTCTCAATTTTAGTCACTACATCTTCTTTTATACCACAACATTTTCTTATCACACTATTTCATGAGTAATTGTAAATCTATTTTTAGCGTGGTGTTCAGTAAAGAATATTATGTATCTATCTATCTATTTCTTACTTTGTCACTCAGATTCAATCCACTCATACTTCTCAATGCTCTCATCTCTTCCACTTGTTCCCCATCTATCAAAATATTGCCAGTTATCATAGATTCATCTCTTTTAAAAAGCATAACTTTCGTTTTGTTTACATTCACTTTCATTCCTTTCTTTTTCAAAGCTTTGTTCATAATATTTACCATCTTCTGTAGCTCAGATGATGTAAGTATTACTTGATCATCAGCGTAAACTAAACATTTGATGATCTTTTAAATCTGTGAAACAGTTATCCATGAATAGGTTGAACAGCCATGGCGACGCAACACATCCTTGTCGAACACCTATTTCGACAGGAAACCACAATGTTGACTACACCTCATTCCTTATCACTCGATCGTAGACCTTTTCTAAATCTATAAAAGCGCAATAAATTTTTTGGTGCTTAGCCAAACATTTTTTAGTTATGCAGCGTAAAGAAACGACCTGATTCGTACATCCCATTCCTCTTCTAAATCCTGCATGCACGTCTCATATTTTCATTAAGGCTTCGCTGGGGCAATGCTACAAGTACTCGTTTCACCAACAGCGATTACAAATAATTATAAAAAACTAGGCCCCCTTTAGGGCAAGTTTAATCAATTTGTCTGAGTCTGGACAGCTGGGTGGTTGCAAAACAAAGACAGGAACTCCCAAATAAGATATTTGCGTTCCGGTACGATGTTGTATGGAAACCATAAAAAGTTAATTGCCTCATACCAGGTCAGCGTCCATATATATCATCACTCACCATCGGATGAGATTACAAACAAGCGTTAACTTCTAAACAATAATAACAAATTAACATGAACCTTTTAAAAATTGCACAAACATCGAAAATTGCCACATTAGAAAAGTGGACTTTACGAAAATATTTTATACTGTTTTAGCTTAATAATTACAAAACTATTGGATTAATTCGGTAGAATCGATTTTCTGAAACTTTCTCACTAATTTCACCATAGCAGTTCACTAACGCTTACTAAGGGACAAGTTCTCCATCTTCAATACATGAATATTGAAGAACTTATCCTTACTTTGAAAGCACACATACAAATAAGTGTAGTCAGCAAAATTTGCAATCCTCTTAAGTATAAAGCAAGTCGCTTTAGGATAAAAAGTTTTGATACAAAGTTTATCGATAACTGAAGGGTCCTGAGCCTAAATGGGAGATGTCATAAATCATCGTCACATAACACCGAACATTGTATTTTTTAACAAAAGAACACTATTGAGGAAACCATATTTTTACTAGCTGTTCTTTACAGTGCCCGCGTGGTTACCTTTCTCGTGGGAAAATGGGGTAATTTGTACTTAGTGGATACGTCTTCGCTTCGAATAGTAAAAACAATGGGATGTGGCTGTGTTATAGACACGGCCGTATTATGTTCGTGAATACGTCTCACAAGAGACAGTAGCTTCAAAATGGCAGGGCTTCTCCCTCCAACGTGCGCGATGTGTTACTGTCCTTAGTTAGCATAATTATTTGATTCTTTAGCTATCCAGTGGTGTAATTGAATTGCGACTGGAAGAGATAGATATGTAGCTACAATACCAAATTGTAGTCCCCCATTTAGTTATCATTCGTTTTTTTAATTGCCTCCCTATGGATGCGATTTTTAAGACACATTTACGTTAAAAGTTTAGATTTCATTCTAGATCATTCGAAAATAAAGAACGACGTGATATAGTAATGTATTTTTTTCACATGTAGTAAGGTAAAAAAAATTGTCAGAATTGGATAGTAGCAAAATTTTATTAATATGCAGTAAAAAAATGTTTAAATTATTTGTCGATTCTTTTCTCTAAAAAAGTGAAGGAGACTGTAGTGCAACTTTTTTTGTTTGTAGTGAAATCATATTTTAATTTTAGAGTAATTTAGAAATGTCTTCTGTAGAAAAACGTTAGTAGTGGATTGTAGCATATTTTTTTTTAATTTGTAGTGATACAAAATAGTTAATTAGGTTATAGTGCAAAATTTTCATAAGTAGTGGAATTCTTGACTTATTTTTTTTACATTACTTGATTTACATTATAATTAGATTTGTTGAATCGTTACAGAAAAGAAATTTACGAGAGCAAAGTAGTGAGACACTAGCACCGATGTTATTCGCTTCCATTACGATCTAGAACTTTCTTTAATTAAATTTTATTACACCATTCTCCAATACGACTCCTTAAATCAATTGTCTGTCTGGAATAAAGCTACAGTATAATTATTAAAGTAAATATCGCTGAGAAACTTAACGATACTTCTGTAATATTATCCGTTAATTAATTTAGTCTGACATAATTACATCGTGACAAGTATTAAATTCACTTTTTTCGAAATAGAAATATGTTTATCTCGCAAAGCATTAATATATTTGTATTATAAAAACCCCAACACACATTAAATAACCTCTTTTATTCTCTCCACCATTGAAATATACACAACTTGCACTATGCTAATAATTACTTCACTATTTGAATCTATACAATTTAGCAATATTTCTCTTTAAAACAACTACACCACAAAGCAGTTGAAAAGACTACATTCATACAAATGTTCCGCTTGTTAAAGTTACCTCGTATTGCATAACATTTCGTAATATTTCATAACAACAGAAAAATATCATTTAAAGGCGGGAAATAAGTAATTAGAACTTTATAAGATTGGAAATTTGTTTATGCACTTTGGCATATTAAGATATCTATAACACAATATTTTTAAGTTATTTAAGATCTATCTACAAAGACTGCTGACAGATTATATATCAGAGAGACAGCATACAATGCAATTTGAAAGTGAGTTTTTGTTCGAAGAAAATGTAGACTATTCAGAATTGTGCCTTGTCCATTCTTTTAACTTAAATTTGGATTATACGATTATTTATTCAAAACAATGATAAGTAACCGCAAAAGGTTATTTAAAATTCTACACAGACGAAGTTATAGGCATCTAGTTTAACAAAAAAAACGTATTTGAAATCGTAGTCAAAGTTTTGCCATAATCGAATTATCCTTGACTATATCGCATACGTAATAAATCTGTATCACAAAACATCGAACTTTGTTGTATTAGAAAGGTAACAATGCAAAGACTGTTTTTGACTATTTAACTAACTCACATGATTGATATATCTTCAAGACTATTCACAATCCAAGAATGGATTTGTCCACATTCGTATGTCTAAGGCAAATTACTCAATTGTCGCCTTGGGGAACAGCTACTGTAAATAAATAATTGGTAATTGTTAGAAACCTCATTAAAGGGCATAAATAAACAAACCCCCTTTTTTTAAACAAATAGACGACATTTATTTGTCGTAGCAACACATGTCGTGTATTCGGTAATGTAAGATAAAAATTATCTTTGAATTCCAGGGAATTATATATAAATTCGTGTGTTTATATGAAGGATATTTACGTACACACATACATAGCATCACGCCTCATTCGCATAGGGGTAGGCAGAGACCAAGTCCTTCAACTTGCCACGATCCTTGCATATCTCCTTCGCTTCTTTCATTTTCATTAAACCTTTCATAAAAGTTCGTCGGTTTAGAGTACTCTTGACCTGACCCATATTTAAAATGTCCTGGATTTTGTCCAGGAACGTTCGCCTTGGTTTTCCCCTTCCAACTTTTGCATTCACTTTTGACTCATAAATCCTTTTTATCGGTCTCCTTTCATTCATTCTCTCTACGTGCCCAAATCATCTAAGCATACCTTTCCCAATTTTAGTCACTACAACTTCTTATACTATACCACAACGTTCTCTTATCACACTATTTCTTACTTTGTCCACGCTCAACTCATACTTCTCAACGCTCTCTTCATTGCCGCATTTATTTTACTTATGTGATTCTTCTGCCATACCCAACTTTCACTACCATACATAAGTGATGATACCAACAATCTTGCATGCACAGCCAGTCTGGCCCATTGAGACACCATCTGGCTATTCATAAAGACGTGCAGGGCACCATTTACCATTTTCCCTGAATTCACTTACCTATTTTATTACTATTCTGAAAATATTGATATATAAAATTGTTAGAAACTATGTAGTGCCCGCGACTTCGTCAACGTGTAATTGGTGCTCATATTATGTTGTCTCGAAATGTAACATCGAAACTAACATCTTCGTTGAAGAGTTACAAGGTTGATATTATTCTACATCCGCGCGATATAATATCCTATAAAAGGCAGAATTTATTTCCATTTGTCTATTTGCCAACCCTTATTCGAATATACATATTGATAATCTCATAAGATTGAAATCGGCATCTTCTTATTTTTGCTTCGGTCGCACCGTCAAAGTGTTTTAATAATAAATACGTAAATCTATACTTTAAAATGTACCTTGAACATTGTCTTATAATTAACCTAATATCATGGTTGACTAACTAATTCCCAACATGCTTTGCAATACCACAGTATGCAAACGACTTGCTAAGTCCCATAAGTTAAATGTTGTTTAGATATAGGAGGAACATTTATTTTTATATATAAAGAAGGTTTATACAAGTTCAAATTCTGAGACCCTTATTTTGGAAGTACTACATATAGTAAGTAAGTAAGTCGCAGCCCATTAACGTCCCAATGCTGGGCACAGGCCTCCTCACTCCAAGGAGCGAGGGTTTTTAGAACATATACCCACCACGCTGCTCCACTGCGAATTGGCAGGCATAGTACACAACAAGTGCACTCTCTATTCCTTCACTCTCATAGTGCGATGTGACGGGAATCCGATACGACCGGAGAGAGATCAGGCGCAGGACCGACGGCTTAACGTGCTCTCCGAGGCACGGGAGTGGAGCACACCGCCAACTTCCCAACTTCGGCCAAATATTGAGAAAATCTTAATAGAAAACTCAATATTGATATTTGAATTGGCCCGACCCGGGACTCGACCCCAGGACCTGATGTCTGTAGTCGAACATGCTAACCACTAGACCAATGAGGCAGTTTGTACATTACATGTAGTCATGTACATGTAGTCATTGTTACATATAGTAGCAATGAAAAAAAGATATTATTTCGGCAACGCGGTTCGCTATAAAAGTTATTCGATATCTACCAATATCCATTAAAGGAAGTCCATTTGGTAAAACAACGACAGAAGATAAAACTATACTATAGCCACTAAGAAGTAAACGAGCATTATAAATTCCATCTTTTTGTCACTTTTGAATGCATTAACGCAGCAAATCCAACGAATTCATAATGACTATGGGGCAGAGGAAGACCTTTCTTAAACGCAACGGACCCATTTTCATCCCGAAGCGTTATCTAGAAGGAGATGGGAAGTGGAGAAAGACTGCAAGACCATGAAGTTCTACATACCTTCCAAGTCGTAGAGAACTTTCATTATATTATAAATAACATATAACAAACTTATAAGTTTCTCAAATCAAATCAAAATATTCTTTATTAAAGTAAGCTAAACCGCTATTTTGAATTTTTAGTCGTTAGTTTGTCGGAGGGTTTTGAGAGCATAGACCCACCACGCTGCTCCACTGCGGATTGGCAGACAAAACCCTCGGTCCTCGGAGTGAGGAGGCCTGTGCCCAGCAGTAGGACGTTAAAGGGCTGCTACTTACTTTTTTTACTTCTTACTAGTTTGTCCGTTGACATGAAATCTACCATTGAATTGTTAAGTTGATTCTACTGACAGGAAACCAGCACGAAACACGGTAGTTGCTCTTTTAAACATTGTTTTTAACTAGTTTACATTGAGCTTTCCAGTGCTACTGTAATTGATTGCATTCCATTTTTATCGATTAAATAATCTTCAACACGTAGTATAACTACCCCATTCAAGATCCCGTATTGGGAAATATAAAGGAACTGCCCGCTTGGAAAATATAAGGCATTAAAAAAACTCAATCTAGAAGTACTATAATAACATCAATTTATAGCAGAAGCAATATAAGTTAGTCATAAAAATTAACCGCTCATTCCCTATCTTAGCTTTATTATGCAACATAAAAAACTTTACGTCCAAGCGTTTCTTTTAGTTAACAGCCGCACGTTTAATGACCTATAAACTAATATAAAGGACAAAAATCACGTGATATACCTATATCGTATAAGCCATGATGGCTTAGTGGTTATATTTGCGGATTCTTATTAATACAATTGTTGTATAGAAACCATAAGAGGTAAATTAACTCATACCATATAAACTGTATCATCTCTAACCATCAGATGAGTATTGTCAAGCGATAAATGGTCTTCAATAAAAAACCTTTACGTCAATATCTAAAATGAGAATAATCTAGAAAGCTGCAATATATTTATATCAGATAGAAGTTATTTCTATTTTAGAAACATATTGTTATTCGCTAAGTATATTAAATAAGGACATTGAACCGTTTAATAAAGTTCAACAGTCAATATTGGCAGTCGATTCAAGGCGTTTAATTTTATTCAAACGAATTCTATATAAATGTTTTTCAAATAAAACATGAGAAATATAAACGAGAGATCAAAGAATATCTGTGGCAAATTTTATGTACATTAATCTCTGTACGCCCTTCGGAGTTGACATTATTATTTCCTTTACGTTTGCTAAATGTTATTTTATATTTTATTCACCGTTTACTATTTGCCAGGAATAATCCGAAAAAGCTGTGGTCAAAACGGGAAATACATTTCGATGAATTACAGATCGTGGCCTATTTTAAGAATTGGTGCCTCAAAACATTCACCGTTGCTAACTCACAAAGTGAATAGTTTTAGTATATTTTCGCTCCGGCGAACGACTCAATGAGCTTATTTTAATAGAAAAATAAAAAATACACTTTGCTATATGGGTATTATACATACATACATAGCATCACGCCTCATTCCCATATGGGTAGGCAGAGACAACGTCCTTCCACTTGCCACGATCCTTGCATATCTCCTTCGCTTCTTTCATTCTCATTAAACCTTTCATACAAGTTCGTCGGTTTACAGTACTCTTGACCTGGCCCTTGTTTAAAATGTCCTGGATTTGGACGAGGAACGTTCGCCTTGGTCTTCCCCTTCCAACTTTCCCATTCACTCTTGACTCATAAATCCTTTTTGACAGTCTCTTTTCATTTATTCTCTCTACGTGCCCAAATCATCTAAGTATACCTTTCTCAATTTTAGTCACTACATCTTTTATACCTCATCGTTCTCTTATCACACTATTTCTTACTTTGTCACTCAGTTTCAATCCACTCATACTTCTCAACGCTATAATTTCTACCGCATTAATTTTACTTTTGTGCTTCTTCCGACATACCCAACTTTCACTACCATACATAAGTGTTGGCACCAACACTCCTCTATGCACAGTCAGTGGCTGTTCATAAAAGCGTGCAGAGCACCATTTACTATATTTCCTGCATTCACTCTCCTTTCAATATCACTTTCACATGTTACATGTCATGGGTATTATCTATACAAATAAAAAAATTGAAGTGTTTGTTTGTCTTCTTGTTGGTCAGAAGGCGGGGTTCAGTAGTGAATCTCGCTTTGCATAAGATGATTGTTCGTTACTTATAAAAGTTCTGTGATTTGCACAGACTATGTCTATGTTGTGTGCACAGATTAAGTTGTTGTGAATTCACAACAGTATTATCTGTACTCAATAAGATTGAAATGTTCGTTTGTAATTTCACATTAACATCTTGTCACTAAATGCATATAAAAGTATATGCGGTACTTACATTTCAATAATTGTCTCTACCTGGTTCTTCAGAGTAATCTTTGAAACGGCTGAACCGATTTTGATGAATCTTGTCTGTCAGAGAGCTAATGTTTCCTTTTTTAAAAGAAAGCATCCGGAACCACAAGTAATAGCAAGTAACTTAGAAAATATTTTGCAACGACGACAGTGACGTGAAACTGAAGATTTTCTAAACATTTAATTGCTTTTTAATCGACGAGTATTTCTATTTTTATACAAAACACTAATATTGTTTTTATATATAACCGTTATAGTAATCGAAACCATCCAACCGATATTCTGAAAACAGTTTTCAGTAAACTCACTCATTCACTCATCATGATATCTAATAGCGCTTGACTTCAAATTTAGCAAAGTGACTCTTTTCGCAAAGAATCTGGAACTACGCGGAGAACAACTAGATTATTATATTGCTTTAAAGTAAATACTTTGTAACTCGTGAAATATTGTTTTGATAACAAAACTTTCGGATAATGCCGAGTAAGTCAAATTGTTTAGAAACAATATTAATGAGATAGTGACTAAAAATGATAACTCTAGTCGGTAAAGACGGATTTTCTATATCTCGTTTATCGTGTTTGCTTTCCAACGTCGTTATATTTATATCGTTTGTATGGCATGAAACTTTTTAAATAAATTTCATACCGTATTGCCGTGTTCGCATAGGAACGTTTTGTAACACGTGACAAATTTACGAAAGAGGTAATTTGTGAAAATCCTTGGGCCCTTACAAGAAGTACTGTGCTGCCTCGTCGCCCTCACATATCTTAATAACATCAATTGAATCTTAGATCAGGATGGATTGGAAGGATTTAGGCCAGTTTTTTCAGCGACGTCTCGTATAATATCAGTCTCTTTTAGAATATACCTTAAGCTGATTGGAAAATCCCGGTTAGGGATATAACAAAAAGGTTTTGGATAATGTGTTTGGTTACCTTTATTGTTATACGAGTTTGCATATATTTTTCTAGATATGTATTTTCTATACTATAACAGATACCTCTGGTTACCAAATTTAATAAATATATATAAAATTCGCACGAATATAACCAATAAATAGACTAAAGTTTCTTTAATATATTAAGGGAATGATAGTGCATAGATTACAACAAAACAAATATTGATGTTTAGAAAATATACTATAATATCTATAGCAATTTTGCTTAGAATTCAGAGATGACATGATTTGATATGATAAAACTTCTAGTCCATATTGCAATGCCGGAATATATGATAAATGCAATATATTGTACATCATTGGCTGTGTCAAGCGGCATCACTCAAGTTAGAAGATATTGGTATATTGATTTAAGAATAACAATTTCACGTCTGTTTATACACATTTCTCAAGAAAATGAATAAACATATACTGTTTTTAATGTAAGGATTAAAATTGTTACAAAACAACATACACAGCCGCGTATGTCTGTTTGCTATTATAAAAATTAACGCGTGAAAATAAACTTCAGCGCGTTGCTCACACCGACGACGGTATTCGTTTGATACGAACACCCAGGTTGTTTCGCTTCGCTCCCCACTCTATTTGTTTATATGTTAGAACATCTACATAATAAAATACCTTAAAATACTTAAATAATATTGTATTACGATTATGAATAATCCCCATATTAAACGCATAAAGTTGAAACTTCCTTGCGGTGCTTCCCAACCGAGGTTGGTGTGGGATGTCAAGTTATGATGATTACCGAGTGCAGTGCGAGTAGAAAGCATCTACAATCTTAATCTCCAGTGTATCTTCATATTCGGCTATACTAACATGATGGAGCGTAAAAATATGATTTTTTATCAGGTTCGATTTTGTTCATTAGACTGTTTGTCTTCGTTTTCGGAAGCGGTCTCTTAATACCTTGTATGTAACGATAAGCTTCCATACGTTTGTAAGCAAAGAAATCCATGTATAGTCTCTATATAAAACTGATTTGTTATACTGAAATCATTGAAGTGGGTAATCCCTTCCTTACACATAAAGGTATAATAAATACAGAATGGCAAAGTACAGAAAAATTTAATAATATGTACTAACTCAATAAATCTGCGTTCACTAAACTGTTTTCTAAAATTTTTAAATTAAGCTTTTCCATTTTAAAATACAAATTATAAATCTATATTAATATTTTTTCGTAACGAACTTATAGCTAAGCACCTCGAGTGACTGCTTCATTGGTCTTGGTGGTTAGCTTGTTCAACTACAGACATGAGGTCCTGGATTCGAGTTCCGGGTTTCAATTCAAAAATGAATATTGAGTTTTCTATTAAGATTTTCTCAATATTTGCCCGATGTTGGGAAGTTGGCGATGTGATTAATCCCCGTGCCTCGGAGAGCACGTTAAGCCGTCGATCCTGCGCCTGATCTCTCTCCGGTCGTATCGGATTGCCGTCACGTCGGGCTATGAGAGTGAAGAAATAGAGAGTCCACATGTGTACTATGCCTGCCAATCCGCAGCGGAGTAGCTTGGTGGGTCTATGCTCTAAAAACCCTCATATGAGTGAGGCGGCCTGTGCCCAGCAGTGGGACGTTAAATGGGTTGCTACTTATCTATTTACCTCGAATGGACTTCAAAGCGATATGGTATATAAAGATAGTCAATAAGAAGCATCAGGTGTTGTAATAAAGGTTAAGCTATAAGCGGGTCAAGTTATTAGACGACATTTGAAACTTGTAAGCTTTGAAACTTAAACCAAAACTATAGAGATAGATAGAGAACATATCTACGTCTTAGGAGACTTACATAAAAGCTTGAAAAAGACAGCTTGACCTCGTTATAAAAGTTAGCACTAGAAGCTAGCACAAAGGTATATTAAATTAATGTACATATACACCTTACGAGGTTCGTCTTGTGAAATATATTCTTCATTTGTCGATTTAATTTTGTTACGACTTTTGCTACTATTTTATAGATAACCATTGCGCAGAGATGTTATTAATATTACATAAATGAAAACTTCGGATTTCATTTAAGGAATACTTTGTGATTACGTATACTTAATGTTTATTTCGAGAAAAAGTGTTATATACATAATAAATTATTTTGTGCGAATAAATTGTCGCATATATATTATTTACAGTCAAATTCATGTATGACACCTTTTTCTTTATGTGCCTACGATTATTAGTTGCAATTATTTGAAGGAATCATTTTACAATTAAGAAATGGGAAACAATATATATTGCATTTCAGAATAATATTATTAATAACTGCTATTTACTTTAAAAAACATTGACAGATTTGATTTAAAATATGATTATGCCTACTATAAATATAGTATTGTAGGTTTCTGAAGCAAGGAAAAAATCCTTGAAGGTATAATTAAAAAGATTGCATCCACTACAATAAAATTAAGAACAGATATAACAAAGCTGAACAGATTCTTATTTTACCCATTTAGAAAACTAGCTAAAAAGAAAGCAAAAATTTACATTGTGGAAGCCAAGTTGGCACAAACACATACATTACAGGCTTGTATTGTTGCTACAAAAACTAACGTCCTATTTTTCACCATCTCCCCAACCTCGACCCTCGCCTTGTATGTGCTATTTTGTATGTGTGCCGCCCATTGAATGTTCAATGTATTTTTTACTAGATCCCGTTTAACGATGGAAAATAACTTCAAAGCAAGGCAACATTAAAGTTGCAGACAATTGGCCTATGAACTAAATTTGCATAATAAGAAATTAGCTTGACAATTTAATGACAGGAAAATATTTCTGTTACAACATCGTGGTACATTGATTAATCACTGTTATGCTGTTTTGTATACATGCAAAGTAATTTTCAGAAGGTTGTTGACTAATTTCATTCACAAAATTGATTAGGCCGTTATAGCGCTCGCAATTTATCCGTTTATTATATAATGTAACTTTGTTTGGTTTTACTAAAACCAGAAGACCTTAGGCTTATTTTATGTTTTATCTTTTATAAACATACCTATTCTTCTCGCAAGAGAGGTTCTCACAGCTGATATCCAACCTTCAGTAATTGGAGAGGAATGAAAAGAAGTACATATATATAATATATATAGGCGAAGAATACATGCATATTTATAAATAAACATTATGTTGTCTGTTAAATAAAAATGTACATGGTGGAGTGTTGATACCAACGCTTATGTTGTTGTTTTCTTGCCCTTATCCCACTAGGTGGGGTCGGCACAGCATGTTTCCTTTCGCCACTTCACTCTATCCGCTGTCATTTCTACATTCACACCCTTTATACACATATCCTCTTTCACACAATTCATCCACACTTTTTTTGGTCGCCCTCTCCCGGCCCTGCCGCTTACCATCATATTTAGGACCCTCTTACATACATGGCTATCCTCCCTTCTCATTACATGTCCATACCAGGCTAACCTTCCACTCCTTAACTTCTCGGTCACTGGTGCTACTTTCACACTTCCTCTAATATACTCATTCTTAATCTTATCCAATTTTGTCACTCCACACATCCATCTCAACATTCGCATCTCCGCTGCATGCAATTTCCTTTCATTCTCCCCTTTGGTGGCCCAGCACTCTGATCCATACAGGATGACAGGTCTTACGATCGTCTTATAAATCTTCCCCTTTAGTTTAAGGGGCATTCTGGCATCGCAAATTGTTCCCGAGACCTGCCTCCACTTCATCCAACCTGCATTTATCCTGCTAGTAACATCTCGGTCAATGCCGCCGTCGTTTTGGAAGATAGAGCCGAGGTAACGGAAATCTGAGCAGACTCGAAGGGAAACACCATCTAAGACAATCGAAGAAAAACTGGATGGATCCCCGAAATCACAGAACAGATGTTCTGTTTTGGTCCTATTGATCTTCAACCCTGCGTTTTCCAGTTTTTCCTGCCATATTTCTAGCCTTCTCTGTACCTCAGCTCCATCCTCTCCAACAAGCACAATGTCATCGGCAAACAGCATGCACCAGGGTGCTTCCTCTTGTATGTTTGATGTCAGTGCATCCATTACCAGGAGGAACAAAAAAGGGCTTAAAGCCGATCCCTGATGCAAACCTACGCCCACATTGAATTTGTTAGTTTCGCCGGCTGCGGAGCGAACGTATGTAGTTGCTCTACCGTACATAGCACGGATAAGACGCAGGTATTTCCCAGGCACTCTTTTCTCTTTCAAAGCCCACCACAAGACTTCACGGGGTACCCTATCATATGCCTTCTCCAGATCAACGAACACCATATGCAAGTTCTTATGTACTCGTTTGTACTTTTCGCAAAGTTGGCGAAGTGAGAATATGGCATCCGTTGTTCCACGTCCTGGCATGAACCCAAACTGATTCTCTGTCACATTCGTCTCTTCTCTCATTCGTCTAGCAACAATCTTCTCCCATACTTTCATGCTGTGTGACATGAGCTTTATTCCTCTATAACTGTTACAGTCCTGTACATCACCCTTGTTTTTGAAAATAGGCACCAGCGAACTGATACACCATTCGTCAGGGATCGCCTCTTCTTGTAACAACTTATTGAAGAACAAAGACAGCCACGTCCATCCATCCACATCCAGAAACTTCCACACTTCTATTGGTATCTCATCTGGTCCAACCGATTTACCGTTTCTCATACTTTGGACAGCCTTTTGTACTTCTTCTATGCCTATCTCTCTAACAACTCCCATATTCAATGGCACATCTTCCAACACTCCACTCCAATTATTCTCTCCATTCATTAGGTTTTCAAAATATCTTTCCCATCTTTTTTTAATTTCTTCGTTATAGGACAATACTTTCCCCTTACTATCTTTTATACAATTAACGTAATTTATATCTTTTCCTCTTTTTTCTCTTGCTTTTGAAATTTTATATATCTTTTGCGTACCTTCTGGACTTTCCAGTGTTTTATATAAAGATTCTTGAGCATTGGCTCTTGCAATAGCCACAGCTCTTTTAGCTTTTAGTTTGGTTTCGTTATATTTTGTTATTTTACTATGCTTATCGGTTTGATTACTTTCATCTAATTTTTGCCACTCTTTAAATGCATTTTTTGATACCAACGCTTATGTATGGTATTGAAAGTTGGATATAGCAGAAGAAGCATAAAAGTAAAATAAATGCGGTAGAGATGACTGCGTTTAGAAGTATAAGTGGATTGAAACTGAGTGCCAAAGTAAGAAATGGTGTGATAAGAGAACGTTGTGGTATAAAATAAGATGTAGTGACTAAAATTGAGAAAGATATACTTAGATGATTTGGCCACGTAGAGAGAATAAATGAAAAGAGACTGACAAAAAGGATTTATAACTCAAGAGTAATGAGAAAGTTGGAAGGGAATTACCAAGGCGAACGTTCCTGGACCAAATCCTCGACATTTTGAATAAGGGCCAGGTTAAGAGTACTCTAAACCGACGAACTTGTATGAAAAATTTAATGAGAATGAAATAAGCGAAGGAGATATGCAAAGATCGTGGCAAGTGGAAGGACGTGGTTTCTGCCTACCCCTATGGGAATGAGGCGTGATGCTATGCATGTAAATAAGAATTTATGGGAGGGAGAGATTATGATAAATAACCTTCTACGTACCTTCAAACTTCGTTTTAGTTTTTAATTTTCATAAACGTTTTTTCAATATTATTTAGCGCCGTGTAGACATTTACATCCATTAAACAAAAAGCTGTTACCATAAGAAACACTTCAATGTTATTTATTATTCTTTGATAATCAAGCTTTGAGACAACATCAAAATTAACTCTGTTTGAATTAAAATTAATAGATAAATGTATTTGTCCCATATTTCATTGGAATGTTTTTAATATTATAACTAATAATATAAACTTATTTTACGAATGTCATCGTTAGGCCAAAATAGTTTACTTTACAATTAAAATATTACACAATAAAGGTTCCCTGAGCGTTCCTTTATTGATTTATTAAAAGCTTTTCGCAAAAGGTGCAAAATAACAACAAGATTATGTTATATTTGTCCGTGAAACATGAAACTTTTTCTTAATTTATTTAGATTTAGTCTATTGTATTTACAATAAATATAAGCAAACTTACCTTAACCTTAGCCTTTAATAATTCCCAATTTTATTTATACGTTGATATGCTGTAGTGTAAATGCGCAGTCAAAAATTTTCTAAGATAAGTCTAGGTGCAATAACAAAAAGTCAATATAAATTCTCTAACGTACATTTCCAAAACGACAATGTGAAAATTAATTAAAGGTGAAACGTGTTTGGGCGACAAAATTCTTCATAAAACGAAATCCAGTAACGTTTTGGAAAATGGGTTGTTAAAATAATTACACGTCAACAGATCCGAATGACATATTCGTTTTAAAAGTCATTTGCGGATGTTGCGAGTCTTCCGATTAATGTATCTTATTAAGAATTTTCGTTTGACGGTTCTTTTTAATATATGTTTTTAATAAGAATTTTTTTACAGAAATTATCCATGGTTTATTAATGATTTATAATTTCAAAGTTCTTCTATATATAATTCATCTGTATTTGTGTACGCGGCTGAACTACTCCTAAGCGGCTATACCGTTTATGATGATATTTTTTAGGTGGAATCAAAAATGGTTTCAAATGAGAACTCGATTCGATAAATTTTCACAAATTTCCACGGGATCGGAAACTTCAGCCTGAAACAACGATATAGAATTCTTTTGTATGTGAATATCTATGTATATTCAGGTGGAATAAAGAATTTTTTAAACTGGCGACTTGATTCGATAGTTTTCGCTAATATTTCCCTGTAATCCAAAAGCTACACAGCTGACGCCGGCGGAAAAAAACAATATTTATAATGTTTTTTTTTTTATCGCTGACAGTTTCTACCCAGCATCCTACCGGAAAACAAATCTCTTTGTATTGGCGATACGTTTTTGCTGGTAGGGTAGTAACTAGTCACGGCCGAAGCCCCCCACCAGACCAAAGACAAATTAGAAAATACAATCTTCTAAATTCGCGCTACCGGGGATTGAATCCGGGGCCTACACGATAGGGCCGACTAGAAAAAACTGTGTGCTCTGGAAAACTCAAAAATGGTTTGGATTGACATTTCGATCAGTATTTCACCCATATGTCCACTGGATCGTGGTCTACGTTCTTTCCTATGATTGAGGGACCCTATGACCAGCAGTGGGACGTTAATGGGGTGCTACTTACTAACTTACGGGAGATATATGATAAAATTGTTGGTATTTTAATGTTAATCTCTGTCCAATCGTGTCGGATTGCTTTTCCATTGGACTATGAGAGTGAAGGATTAGAGAGTGCACTTATGTTTGCACATACACATGTGCACTACTCGTATCTCCTAAAGGGCTAATCACTACAAGAGATAATTCGCCGTGGCCGAAATCGGTAAGAAGACGATTACGATTATTATTATTTGTAAGTCGTCCTATGAGTTCATTCCCATATGTCGATAAAATAAATAGTTATTGCGCTGTATTCTTTATACTTGCAGAGTAATCGTTGAAACTTATTTGATACAATAATGGCATTCGATGCGAATGACATATATTCAAAACGTCAACACACGAGACAACGCTATTAACTACATTTCATGCTACAGTTTGCTATTTCCGGCTTCATTTGAGCGTCATAGAATCTATGTTTATTTTTGATCGCTTTAATAATAACTAGCTGAACCCGCGTCTTCGTCTGCGTGGAAAGTTTTTTTTGGTAGCATTTTCATTAATTTAGGCAAATTGTTTTCAAAATAAGAAACATACTCGCACTGCCCCTTGATGGATTCCATTATGTCAAAAAAATTCTAACCAAGTTTTACATACCACAAAAGATATAGTTTGTAGATGTGAAGTTTAAATTTAAAAAAAAATAAAAAAATCGCCATCGTGATATGTACCCGTTCAAATAGTCAATATGTTAATAAACCACGAAAATTTAAGTTTAAAATATTTTTTTTTAATTTGAAAATAATATTTTTTTACATTAATATCCCCACAATCCCCCGTGCGGGTGGTATTTCGTAAAATCCGTTCTTACCTGACCTCTACTCGACAAAAGGAACATTCCTACCAAATTTCAAGTCGCTACGCCTTATGGTTCACAGATATCGTGATGAGTCAATAGATACCTGGATACCTCTTATGTCGGAGTGCAATAATCTGTGGAACGCTGGCGCCATCTGTCTATCGGCTGGGGCAGAGTCAATAATTGACAATCCGGCGCACGTCTCTCCAGTTCTCAGGTGACAGTCCGCCAGAGCGATCGACTATTGAAACTGTCGCGTTCCTAGATATTATTGTTAATGTTTTTGTGTAAATTTTTATCGTTGAGTGATTGGACATTATAATCTGAGTTAATTAATACAATGTTTGATTGCACCAACATTACCCACCAACGCCCACAGTATGGAAATTGATGTGATTTATAATTGGTTAATATGATTATGGATGCCATTAATAACGATGTCGCCGGAGAACCTTACACGCTCGTAAGCTTTACGCTTTCCTTCTCTCTTATTCTCCGACATATATATGTAGACTAGCTGAACCTGCGGCTTCGTCTGCGTGGAATGTTTTCAATTTAGGGCAATTCCTACCAAATTTGAAGTCTCTGCGCCTTATGGTTCCAGAGATATCGTGATGAGTCAATAGATACCTGGATATCTCTTTTATATATAAATAAATAAACTCAATAATTAAAGCTATAGATTAATTATTAGTAACTCCATGTAAACAAGTTTGTACTATCATTCCTGGTACTAATAGAGAGCCGTCATTCATAATACGTTTCCTTAAGATTCTCTTACAAAAACATGTATTGTTACTTTATAAGGAAGTCGTAGTTATAGTATTTTACAAAATACTTATATTTATCGTATTTTTTATTTGGAAATGTAATAGATTATTCTTCATTTGGATTGAATTTTGAAGTTTGATGTTTGATTGGCAGTTTGTATTAATAATTAATAGATGATACTTATAAATTCAATCAATGTTTACACAAGAGCATTTTTATCTGTACTATCTAAACGTGAATTACACTAAAACAAAGGGTAAAGTTATTAATATATATATATATATATATATATATATGTCGGAGAATAAGAGAGAACGGAGAAACATAAAACACAGGGGCGTAGAGTTCTCCGCCGACATCGTTATTAATTAGATCCATTATTTAATTTCTTATTCTGTGGGCGTTCATGGGTATTGTTGGTGCAATCAAACACTGTATTAATTAACTCTGTTTATAATGTTCAATCACTTAATGTTCCCGATATCAATTTACACAAACTCATTAACACTAATAGCTAGGAACGCGACAGTTTCAACAGTTGACTGTTCCGATCGAGCGCTACTCGACAACTGTCGAGTGACTCCCGCCGGACTGCCACCATTGACTCTGTCGACGCCGATAGATGGCGCCAGCGTTCCACAGATATCTGCCCTCCGACATATATATATATATATATTACAGGAATATTAATATTATTATTGTATATATGTATGTATATAATTGTGTAATTATTAAATGTATCTGGATGAGATCGCTCTTAGTGATAAGACCGCCTTTGCGCATTCTATTACTTAATTTTATAGTTCTCTTTTTATTACATAAGTTGTGTTTTTTTTTCTTGTATGTGTGCAAAACAGTTTTAAATAAAAATAAATATTTTTTTATATATAACTGTATAAAAATTAAACGACACTCAAAATTATCATAGACAATGCATTATCAACTTTTCGGCGCTTTTAAAACCAAATATTAATATCAAAGTTTTGCTTTACGTGTTATATAACTAGTTTTGTATGACGCAAAGTATTTTTACCTGCTATCACCGAAAGTTTTTAGAACCCTGGAATTTAATTTTACGTTGTCAAACAAGGTATCATTATTGTTATATACTGATGTTTATGCCTTGCTGTTGTACAAAAATAAATGGTAAAAGTAAAAATATACATTATTATTAACGAGTTTTGAAATTATATAGGCTATAATATATTCTGGAATCTCTATGACAATGGCTAATTTAAGAGAAATAAGACAGAATTGTAATACACACAAGACAGCAACGATTAGCTAGTGTAGCATAAAATCAATTCAAAATTATTAACGATTTCAAAAAAGGAGAAAGTTATTATCTTAAAATCGATGAAAAATAACAATGTAAAAGTGTACTCTGTACCAGGCATAAAACACTCAACTCTTGGAGTACTATGAGAGATTTTGTTGTCACATAAAAAAGTATCATAAACCTTCAAAGAGAATTCCTTCCAGAGAAATATAATTCCTGAATTGAATTGAAAGAATAATCACACAAAATTACAAAATTTAAAAAAACGGCCAATAGTCTAAATAGAATCAAATCAAATTCAATGTTTTTGCACAAAATATATCTATCATAGGTATATATAATCTTATAAATTGAATATGATAGAATGAGAGTCAAAAATATATGCTATGGTACCACGAAAAATGTAATAAGATCATTCGTAGATTTCACCGTCATGTTTAATTTTTTAAACTCTTTTCCTGTCAAATTATATTTTTTAATAGTGTCACTATTCTTCCAAAGCAACGATATGTATATTGAAAATCCCAAAGCTTTCGACTACTTATTCTTTTATAAGTTGAATTGCCTTTGTGGCTCATATCGATTACAATGCACCGAATGCAAGTGGACACATTAAAGGAAGTCGTTACAGTGTTATATGGACCATCGCAATAGTCATAGTCTCGTATAAATTTAATAGCTTCTGCAGTTATGGAAAGGAAACATGTTTCATTTTTATTGGTATGACATTACATTTACCTAGGATCACCATGCTTTTTGTGTATCACACGCAGAGATTTGCCATTTTCACAGGAAAATTATAGTGCTGCAGTGTAAATGAAATTCCAAATACGCTCTCTTATCTTTCACTCTCATAGTTCGATGGTTTAACAAATCACTGACACGACTGGATAAAGAAAATGTGCAAGATTGACTGGCTTAAAGTGCCTGTAGGCGTGGGGATATAAGACACCGCCAACAACCCAACTTGCAGCAAATTAATTTGTTAACAGAAAACTCAATATTAACTTTGAATTCGCCTGACCAGGTCCTGGTCTTCATGTCTTTAGCTGAATAATCTGACCATTAGACCAACGAGGCTGATAGGTAGATAGATTACTCTTTATTGTACAAAAGGTGGCCGTATCGCTACCTAGCGATTTCTTCCAGGCAACCTATGGGCAAACAGGATTTATATGTGCGAGGTATGAAAGGTGGTATACAATAAATATCTACCACACAAATAATTAGAATACATATAAGCGCTTCATAAAAAACACACAAATACATACATACCTACACACATAAATACATATATAATATTTAAAATATGAGAATAAGTATATTACTTGTCGTCACTTGAAGTACAAAGTAAGATATAATAATTCGTTTATAAAAATTAGCTATATATAGTACTAGTTGAACTCACGACTTCGTCTGCGCGGAATATTTTTTGGGTAGCAATTTCATTAATTTTGACGAAATGTTTTATAAATAAGAAACATGACCTCGACCACGGCAAAAGGAATATTCCTACTAAATTTCAAATCTTTACGCCTTATGGTTACAGAGATATCGTGATTAGTCAATATGTACGTCCATAAAAATATTGACTCTTTTAGGAAGAAAAGTGAATGCACCTCATATAACTTAAGAAATGGAAATAAAATTGCTGTAAATTCTAGTAGGCTACATAAAATTGACAAGTCATTCAAGGGTAACTGTATACGGTTCTATAACAAACTCCCAGAAGAAGTTACAAAAATGTCTCTTAATAAATTTAAATCTTTTATTAAAAGAAAACTAATTGAGAAATCATTCTATAATTTGAAAGAATACTTAGAAGACAAAAAAGCGTGGGAGTGAATGAATTGCTCTATATGTATATAGATATAGAATAAATTTAAAATATATATTGTAATGATGATAACAAAAAAAAACGTACACCCGACCGAGTTTGTTGTGGGTTTGTGTGGCTTTTCAGATCAGGGCGCGAAGGAACCCTCGTAACTTTAGATTGTAAGTCGTTCTTTAATGTTGTCATCAGTCATTCATTTCAATATTATATGAAAAAATTATATTTGACGATTCAAAAGTGCTGTAATAGGCCTACTTGAATAAAGATATTTTGACTTTGACTTTGACTTTGATACCTGGATATATATATATATATATATATATATATATATATATATATATATATTAGAGAATGCAATGTTTCCCTGTTAGCCCGTAATTATAATTACGCTTAGTTTCAATAAAATTCTAACCTTAAATGAATAAAAGTTAGTCTAATTTAGTTATGTCTAGTCCTTGTACGCTTAACATAGCTTCTAATGGATGATTTTCTACCCATAATTTTCGTTTAAAAGTATATGTAATAAAAACCATTTAGAATTTTAAAAAAATATTGAAAGAATCAGTTAAAATAGGAAAGATAGTTAAAAGCGTACGCAGTGTGTTTGAATGCAAATACATTTTTACCGTTTCTTTTTCATAATTCATGGTAACCCTACATGCAGTACAAAAGCCTGGTTCCATATGTAAAATTTATTTTTTGCTCTAAATATCTAGGCGTCACACAAACTAAAATGTGACCCAGATAAATATTGTACATATGTAGACACAAATATATGCAAATAAACAAACAATAGCGAGTTTATATACTGCATAAGCAAATTTATTCACGCGGTGCTGAATGGATTGTTTTCTAATAAAAACATTAGCTGACCCCACAGACTTCATTCTTATTAAAATTGTAAGCTCTTTTATTCTCGACAATGGTGCTATTTATATAATTTTTCATTACTGACAAGTAAAGCGCTTGACAGTGATGACACCTAATGATAAGTGATGATACAGTTTTGAGATGGAAGCGCGCTAATCTCTTAAGAGGTAATTTACCTCTTATGAAGTCTGACCACAGCATCGTACCGGAACACAAATCTATTTTTTTTGTGGCACGTCTTTGTTGGTAGGGTATTTACTAGCCACTGCCGAAGCTTTCCACCAGTCCAGGCCCGGGGGCTCCATGCTAACAAATTAAATAAACGCACCACTGCGCCAGAGAGTTATATACCATGATTATCCTTTATCACAAGTTAGACTAAGAGACAACTTACATTTCTTTAAAATCAATTGATAGATCTCAGATATTAATCATAACCATAATATTGGATTTGTATATATACAAAGTAGCTATTCCTGAAATGTAACTCGAACGCATTGAAATATGGGTAATGCCGTTATGTATCAGATCGAATTGTCAATCTAAACTATTTTTTAATCGACTTCAACATAAACAAATATATCATCAAAATGGGTCCAGTCGTTTAGGAGGATTTTATTAATATACACACCTATAGAAGAATTATATTACATAAACACTGGGTGGTATACTTTGCATTCTAAGTTTATTATAATTTTTTTAGAAAAACTGTTGTTATGTAATTGATAATATATTGTATCCTAAAGCAATACTCACATGACGAAGTATCATTTTAAACATGACCAGACTTAAAACCACTTGGTAGTTATGAGCTCGATAAATAACATTTCCGTCATACATGATTGTTGCAATACGTTTCAATAGGTTGGACGTTCTTCGAAGGAATCAAGTTTACCCATTCTTTCAACATTTTTCATTAATACTACGGCCAGGAGCCAGTTTTCCTGAAATTACCGCACATTATTAAAGAAACAAACTCTTCTGCTTCGTAATAATAGCCAAATGAGTATAGTAAGGAGTCATCACGAAAAAAAATAACCAGTAGTCCAGTTCCCTTTATCACACATACATAGAGATTTAATACAATCTTCCCTGCCATTTTATACTTTTAAAATGTTACGTCATACGCAGACATTATTTGGAGCGGATAATGTTGTTAATTTTGCGTCGTACTCGACTTTAAAAGGGTTGTTGATAATTTTTTTCATAACGTTGAAAAAGCATTAAAAAGGCCGCGACCCAAAAATAAATCCACAGGCAACCCTTTTTTTTAAATAACGCAAACAATTAAAAATGTCCTTGTCAACAATAATGATTTATGATCGCGCCCTGCAAATATATTAGGTCGTGCAGAATAAAATGGCTTAAAGGCTTCTTATCTTTACAAAAACGTTAGACGGTTCACTGTATTCAATAGATTAGTGACAGTTTAATGTCCCACTACTGCACGTAGACCTTTTCATTCATAACAGTGTTTAATACTCATACCCACTATGTTGCTTCATTCAGAAATACTCTCAGGACGTGCAAGGACATTTAAAACAAAACTTCGGTTATCAAGGTTAGGCACTTAACTGACTGTGTTTATTTTGGTTACATCCTTGAAATTAATACTAATATTTTAAAGGTAGGCCCAGTAAATTGAAGAGAACAATAACGGCCTTAAAAAACTGATCTTGATGAGCTTATACATATTCGGTCAGCAAGACGTCATAAATAAAAAAATGTCAGGAATTGAGTTTGTAAATGGGTTCACAAATGTAAAGCCAGAACAGGAATCTTTTACAAATTGAGCATAAATAAATATACCGAAATAAAGAGCATATTTTAATGCGCTTTCGTAGATTTAGAAAAGACCTATGATCGAGTGGTGAGGAATGAGCTGTGGTCAACGTTATCTACGTATGGGGTGCGCAGTTGTCTGATCCAAGCATTGAAAACTCTCCATGAGGGTTCTAGTGCTTGTGTCAGAATAAACGTAGCGTACACGGAGTGGTTTCCTGTCGAAAGAGGTGTTCGACAGGGATGTGTTGCGTCACCATGGCTGTTCAACCTATTCATGGATAACTGTTTGACAGATTTAAAAGAATGTATGTATGGGTTAAGAATGAATGAATTAGTCATCAAATGTTTACTCTACGCTGATGATCAAGTAATACTTGCGTCATCCGCTAATGAGCTACAGGAGATGCTAAATATTATGAATGAAGCTTTGAAAGGGAAAGGAATGAAAGTGAATGTAAACAAAACGAAAGTTATGCTTTTTGAACGAGATGAATCTATGATGAATGGCAATATTTTGATAGATGGGGAACAAGTGGAAGAGGTGAAAGAATTTGTATACTTGGGATCTAAATTTACAAAAGATGGAACATGTGAAAGTGATATCGAAAGGAGAGTGAATGCAGGGAATATGGTAAATGGTGCTCTGCATGCTTTTATGAATAGCCAGATGGTGTCTCAAAGGGCTAGACTGGCAGTGCATGCTGGAGTGTTGGTGCCAACACTTATGTATGGTAGTGAAAGTTGGGTATGGCAGAAGAATCACAAAAGTAAAATAAATGCGGTAGAGATGAGAGCGTTGAGAAGCATGAGTGGATTAAAACTGAGTGACAGAGTGAGAAATAGTGTGATAAGAGAACGTTGTGGTATAAAAGAAGACGTAGTGACTAAAATTGAGAAAGGTATGCTTAGATGGTTTGGGCATGTAGAGAGAATGAATGAAAGGAGACTGACAAAAAGGATTTATGAGTCAAGAGTGAATGCGAAAGTTGGAAAGGGAAGACCAAGGCGAACGTTGCTAAACCAAATCCAGGACATTTTAAATAACGGCCGGGTCAAGAGTACTCTAAACCGATGAACTTGTATGAAAGGTTTAATGAGAATGAAAGAAGCGAAGGAGAGGGTCGTAGCAAGTGGAAGGATGTTGTATCTGCCTACCCCTATGGGAATGAGGTGTGATGTTATGTATGTATGTATTTTAATGCATGGTATCAAAACTTGTAATTGTTTATTAATCTACGTAAAGGTACGCTTCCAGTGTTGTCACATGTAAACAACCTTATTTTATTGAGACACCTGGGGATCCTCTACGAATCTGAGCATCTACGGTCATTATAGATTCAATCAATATTTCCGACCCTCAAAATGGCTGACCACATTACTTCGACTATACTTAATATATTCTAGTAACGATGCTTGCTTGCGAACTTGCATGAACGAATAATTTATTCAGGGTGCACGTTGCCTCACAACGCCACAGCCGTATTTACCTAAAAATCACAGCTGACTTTTCCTTAAGTTAAAATACTTTACCCAGCACATAACCTTTTCCTGCTTTAACATAATACCACGTTGTCAAAAATATAAGTCGTGCCTTTTAGAAACATGGATACCCTTATAATTCAAACAAAGTAGATAAAACTTTATAATAAGGTCTTAATATAGGTACGATTCTAAATCGAAAGATATGGTACGCACATTAGATACAATTGTAATGAGAGCGGCAATGAATTGTATATTGATATTTGACGATAGTACAGTTTAAACTAAATAAAAAAATTGATGCGAATGTAACATTAAAACATATTTTTGTTAAACATATATTGTCCATTTAATATGTCTTAACGTCCTATACGTCTTATATTCAACATGTATTAGTATTGAAAATACGATAGACAACAAAATTAATAAATACATAACCTAGATAAATAAGAAAATTAAGGCTTCTTTGGGAGTTTGTGAGTGAGACCATGAATAGATTTGAAACTAGCGAGGCTATCAATATTTGATAAGATAAGTATAGATGCTTTCTGTTACTGGAAAAAATTCAAGAAATATAGCTTTGAATCACAATAAAATAATGTTTTTACTAATTTTCATCTCTCATAAAGTTAAGAGATACAAAATTAATGCTGAAAATCGCTAAAAACGCAACGAAAATCCTAAAATACAAAACCTAAGAAATGATGGTTGACGCATATTGAGAAAACTATAACCGTCAACATACATACATAGCATCACGCCTTATTCCCATAGGGGTAGGCAGTGACAACGCCCTTCCACTTGCCACGATCCTTGCATGTCTCCTTCGCTTCTTTCATTCTCATTAAACCTTTCATACAAGTTCGTCGGTTTAGACTACTAATGACCTGGCCCTTTTTTAAAATGTCCTTGATTTGGTCCAGGAACATTCGCCTTGGTCTTCCTGTTCCAGTTTTCGCATTCACTCTTGACTCATAAAACCTTTAATCAGTCTCCTTTCATTAATTCTCTCCACGTGCCCAAACCATCTAAGCATACCTTTCTGAATTTTAGTCACTACATCTTATTTTATACCACAACCTTCTCTTATCACACTATTTCTTACTTTGTCACTCAGTTTCACTCCACTCATACTTCTCAACACTCTCATCTCTGTCGCATTTATTTTAATTATGTGATTCTTCTGCCATACGCATCTTTCACTACCATACACACTGTTGGCACCAACCTGCATGCACAGCCAGTCTGGCCCTTTGAGACACCATCTGCCTATTCATAAAGGGGTGCAGAGCACCATTTACTATACTCCCTGCATTCACTCTCCTTTCAATATCACTTTCACATGTTCCATCTTTTGTAACTATAGTTCCCAAGTATACGAATTACTTCACCACTTCCACATGTTCCCCATTTATCAAAATATTGCCATTCATCATATATTCATTTCTTTCAAAAAGCATAACTTTAGTTTTGTTTACATTTACTTTTAATCCCTTCCTTGTCAAAGCTTCATTCATAATATTACCATCTCCTATAGCTCATTAGCCGATGCAAGTATTACTTGATTAGCATCATAGAGTAAACATTTGATGAGTAATACATTCATTCTTAACCCATTAATTTTTAAATCTGTCAAACAGTTATCCAAAAATAGGTTGAACAGCCATGGTGACGCAATACATCCCTGTCGAACACCTCGTTCTACAGGAAACCACTCCGTGTACGGCCCATTTCTTCTGACACAAGAACTAGAACCCTCGTAGACAGACTTCAATGCTTAAATCAGATTAAAGCTCACCCCATACGTAGATAACATTGACCACAGCTCATTCCTCACCACTCGATCACAGGCTTTTTCTAAATCTACAAAAGCGCAATAAACTTTTTGGACTATCGATATTTAAATGTTACCATTGCTATTAATATCGCTAAAACGTACTTATCTATTATTCAGCGTGTCGAATTAAATAAAGCCACTTATTATCAGAAAAAGACGATCTAACGGGACAAAATGAAATTAGGGTTATTCCCGAGCGTTGGACCCGGCGAAACAACGTGCGGGGGTTATTCAAAGCGCCATCCGACCTACTTTCGTCCCTTTCAACCTATCACGACGGGACAAACTTGCGTCTTGACGATTGCGGCGTTTGTAAGCTCGTAGCTACAGAGCGAGAAAACTAACACTTCGATGTAGAAAGAGTTGAGTATTAAGTCAAAATGTGTATGGAGGAAATGGGAACGATCGATAGCAAAGATACCGATAGCCTCCTTCGTGAACGGGATTACAATTAGTGGCGAAGCAACGCGGTTACCGCCAGGTGATTGATGCTTTAGTTGTAAGTTCGCAAGAAATGTAGATATAAATTACGACTTTAATTGCCAAGGCTTTTGAGCTTTTCTATCTGCTTTTTATGTCCAAAAATTTTGGATATTATAGTTGCTTCATATTTAATGAACGTCTATAACTTTATTCTGTGTATAGCGAGTCAAATATAAAATAAAAAGATATTTTTTTACAAAAAAAGCATGAAATACAGGACGATTAAATAACAGCGAAACAACAACAATATGAAGAAGGAGGTCTTATTGCAGAAGCATTATCTTACCAAATTTCACATTTTTTATATTGTTGACAGTTCAGCGCTTGACTGTGATCTCATCTGATAGTAAGTGATGATACAGTCTAAGATGGAAGCGCGCTAATCTGGCAAGAGGCGATGCACCTCATATGGTTTCTACACGGCATCTTACCGGAACACAAATCTCTTTGTTTGGCGGTACGTCTTTGCTGGTTTCGCTTTAGATATAAGAAACTACTATTGTCGCAAAGAAATAACTTGAAAGAGGTCTATAAGACACCAAAGTTTATATGAGGTCATTACTAAATAGTCTAGGAATATAAATAGTTCGTGTTTTGAAGAGTAACCGTATATAGAATGATTATTTTTAAATTTGTATACGTATCTATTAGCTGATCCAGCAAACGTTTTTTTTTCCAACCAATAACTATTATAGGTATTAAAAAATAGGGGGTTGGTCATAGAAAGGTAAAAATTTATGGTTGTACGTATTTTTATATCAACACCACATAAAAACAACCAAAAAAAAAATTGTCAAAAAAAAATTTTTTTTTTTTTTGGTGTGGACTACCCTTTACAGTTGGGGTGTAAAAAATAGTATGAATCTATTCTCCTACCTACTGATACTCTCTATTTTCATACACATAAGATTATTCGTTACAAGAGTGAATTATTGAGCATTCTAAAATTGATTGCCAATAAAACGTGTTGATGATAAACAACAAAAATAATTATAGAAAATTAAAAAACTAATTCCGAAGAAAAATGCCTTGTGAAAATAAATCACATTTTTTAAATAATAGACGATATTTTTATATTAAACCTGACGGTCAAAAGTTAAAGCACTGTACATAGCTATAGATTTTATTATTGTGCGATTAAAAATTAATTATTTTCTATGTTAAATAAAGTGTTTTCAATCTACATGTCGTACTTCTTTCAAATATAATATATAATATGTAATATCTTACTTATTTTTGGGGTCTATGTGTCTTATATGAGAATTATATCAGACCCATCGTATCCTAACAAAATCTCTCTTTCTATAAAACGCTTCAAACTTTCAAAATTTTTAGAATTAATTTAAACAATATATTTGCCTGAGGAGATGTTGGTGTACTCGGTCTGATTTAAAATTAGGACCAGATAGGCCAGATACCGGATAGTAACCGAATATCCGTCTCTAGTATAAACACTAAAACTGTGACCCGAAAATTTTATATATTATATATAGATATTAGTCCGTATTTTTCTCAAAGAAAACGCTTGTTTGTATTAAAGTTACCTCTGTGTTACGAAGACGAAGTCACAGGCACCAGCTAGCAAACAATATAATGATAAAGCAACAGGTGGCGATCATAATAATTCAGTGATTATAATCATGTAGGTTTTTATTATATATTAAAAGCCGTGAGGCGATGATATTCTAAAACTCCATGAAGTTATTTTTAATTTGACATTTTAGTCTAAGTTGAATCAACCGCTTAAAGCGTCCCCGCGTTGTTCAAAGGAAACACCAAGAAAGAACTTTCCTTTTGGAGACAAAGGGCGGGGTGGCCCGAGGCAATTTGTCTGAAACTCCGAGATTGAAGAACTCCCAAAGTCGTTTAGACGAATTCGATTTTATAAGTACAAGATCGAAATTGGCGTCAACGAGCAAAAGAGCCTTGACTTGTATCTTATCTATTATTATATTTCAAAACAACACGTACAACGCTTCCAAAACCCTCTAAAGAATAGATTTTCCAAGTGAAACTTCTTTAAGCGCATGAGGGTAACATTTTTACGGATGAAACGCATGATTAGCGTCACGAAGATGTGCAGCGTTTTATATGCTAATTCCTTTGAAGGTTAGGTAGTTTTTAATATTTACAAATAACATATGGCATTTACCACTCGTCATTTAATAATACTACTTTCAATAAAATATAAATATTATATTTCATAAATTCTCCTTTCTAAATTTTAAAGTCAAAAACAAAATTTAATTAATAATATTTAATATTGACAATAAGCACATGGCATTTATTTACAATTCGTCATTTGAGATTTCAATAAATTATTTAGTATTAATTTTCGACACTTGTAATGATTCTCTAAGTCTCGGAAATGTAAAGTTTTAAATTTGTATAAATATAAACAAGCTTAAAAATTACTTTGCCAAAGAAGTTTCACTTCAGACATGTGTACTTCGTATGCAGGCACTTTTAATTATTTTTTTATCGAATACCAAAAAACGTCTTAATAAATATAGTATTTATCACCATAAAGTGACAATTCTTGAACAGAATTTTTTTTCTTCCATAGATATAGTTACAATGTCACTTCCAACAACTAACTTAATACACGGCAGCATCTGCTAGCGTAAGTCCGTCGTCAAGAATCCTCAGTCGAGTTCATCCGGGACACCAGTGATGAATGTGAATGTTGAACTCCTGGTGCTTCATTCATGGGTGAGTTCCGCTGGGTTTTAGTGGGTATTGTTCGCCGCGTCCTACACTCCTGACACACGGTCTGGCGCGTGTATAAAAGCATTTCCCAGCGAGAAAAAAAAACCCTCTGTAGAACGAGCAAAATAAGAAAATTGTATTTTATAATTTCTCTAGGGCTAGACTACCTCATTGATCTAGTGGTTAGCATGTTGGACTACAGACATGAGGTAATGGATTCGAATTCCAGTCGGTCGGGCCGATTCAAAAATCAATATTGAGTTTTCTATTCATTTTCTCAATATTTTCCAGAAGTTGGAATGTTGGCGGTGTGCTCCGTCCCCGTGCCTCGGAGAGGACATTAGGCCGTCGGTCCTGCACCTTATCTCTCTGTCGCTAGTGTCGAATTCCCGTCACATCGGACTGTGAGAGTGTAGGAATATTTGGTGCACTTGTGTACCATGCCTGCCAACCTGCAGTGGAGCAACGTGGTGCACCAATGCTCTAAAAGCTCCCTCTCCTATGATGAGGCCTGTGTCCAACATTGGAACGTTATTGGGCTGCTACTTACCTTTTTTATATTAACACGAAGTTATTGACAATTCTTAGATAACAGAAATTTTTAACTTCCATAGATATAATCTAAAGATCTAATAATTTTTGTAATATGCTCTGTAGAAAGGGCAAAGTTAAAATTTAATAATTTCATTAGGACTGGGCCAGCTTCGCCCAGCTGCTCCAGTTTACTTGAAACCTTTTGTTGGAAGCATCTGGGAGTTTCATCTGAGTCGAATGCGCAGGTGAACTTCGGGCCCCTTGCACATTACATAAAGAAGGCTCCACTGAAATTTTCTTTTCTTCACTCCGCGTGCGCAAACACATTTCCCAGCGACAAAGACAAAACAATAAATAACAACCCTACCAACAAGAAATGTATGTTCCGATGCAAACTTGTGTATAAATCTATAAGAGCTAAATTACCTCTCAACATATAAGACTGTATCAACACTCCAGATACCCTTACATCAAGATATAACGTGTCAAATCAATCCTAGCATCTCTACTACTAGAAACGGACTTGCCTCATTACTCCAACAATACAGTCAAAGCCCCCAGACTTTACGAGAAAAATATTTGCAATTAGTATAAATACATGGCTCTATATATATTTGTAAAGAACTCTTTCTTATTGCAGAACCTTTGTGATAAACATTCCACAGTGTTGAAAATTAGAAACATAACTTAGAGATGTACACATTAGCGTGATTAACTCCTCGTTTTATTCCCAGTGCGATGCTCAGACCTCTTTAAAAGGCAGAAAATAGGTTTCTCCGGAAAGCAAACAAATGCGACTTCAAAGTTAGCTAATGATAATATAACTAATAAGGACGGTCTATTTTAAGAGTATTTGCCGAGATAATTTAGAATAACATATATTGTAACGTAGAAATGTGTTCAAAGGAATTAATTTTAGCTGTTTTTGGAGTAAATTTTTTACGGATGAAACGCGCGAAGATGTGTAGCGTTTTTCATGCTAATTCGTTTGAAAGTTAGGTAGTTTTAATATATTTACAAATAACATGTGGCATTTAAATTTTGCCACTTTATTATAATATTTTCCATTTTATTAATTTTAAATTCAAAACAAAGTCTAATTAATAATTCCTAATATCTTCAAAAAACACGTGGCATTACAATTAATCGTTTCAGATTTCAAAAAACTATTTGTATTAATTTACGAAACTTTTAATATTTTAATGACAATTAAAATCCTAAATTATTTCCCTAAGTCTCGGAAATCTAAAGTTTTAGATTTGTATAAATATAAACAAGACTTTATTTGGCAAAGAAGTTTCACTTCTCATGTGTGTACTTTGTACGCACCCACTTTTAATTATTTTTTAAATAAACACAATAAATTAAACAATGCAGATAGAAGTATTAGCGCTAATCAAGCAATTCTTTCGTGACAACCTTGAGGAAAAGGAAGTTGTGTAAAAATAGATTTCATAAACAGATCTTATACTAATAATAAATAGAGTTTTTATAGTATATATAATAAATTGTATAAAGAAAATATAACATTATCAGATGGATATACTTTGGAGGGCTAAAGTATCGCCATGTGAACCGTTTATTATATTATATAGGCATGTAACTTAATATCTGGTAAAGTCTCCTTAGTCTAGATTTATAAAATGTTAAATATATTTTCGAAATCCTTACTTATTATAAATCAAAGTCCCGTCGTGTCTATCTGACTTTTCGCGATAAACTCAAAAAACTTAAATAAGTAAGTTTTGTTAGCGTTTCATTTACAAGGTTATGATCATTTATACTTTAAATAGGAAATTAGTATTGGAAAAATACATTGAACGCCAGCGAAATAATTAAACTCACTCCATTATTCTATATTGGTCGAACTTACATCCGGGAGTGTGGGACTCGCTGGTCGTACGAGGATACCCACTAAAACCCAGCGGAACCCTCTTCATCCAGGTGTTGGGGTCCAGATGTCCGCTGACGCATTCAGCTCTGGCGCCCTGGATGAATCCAACTTAAGGGTAGGCAGAAGTTATCAGTGTAGTATATTTTAACAAACAATAAAATACTTCAAGGTCTTATAACATCAATTTATGATTAAATGTAATCCAACAGACAAAATATATAGGAATAATAGGTTCCACTATCCGTGCGAAAACGGGGCAAGTCGTTAGTAAATAATTAAATTTCTTACAAAGCGAATTGTGAAAGGTGGCATTATCTACAAATTTACTTAATAGTTATGCACGTGCTATATTTACCAGCAAGCAAATAGTTGGAACAGCGAAACAAATGCAAAAAGTTAATGTTGATTATTTATTAGATTTACCAACAGATTATACACTATATTGAGCTTAAACGAATAACGAACAAGTATATTTATGGTGTATAATCCAATTACAGGCAAACCAGCATGCGTTTTTAATTGCACATGTGCGGGGTTGCAAGTTTACATAAAAAACAACTAAACAATGTAAAAATGAGAGTAGTAAATTACACTGATGTAATGTGAAAGTTAATATGAAAAAGGAAAATCTACATCTAAATTTTGAAAATAAAAACATGAATAGAAAGCATAGTTATTAGAAATAGAAATTTAGTTTACGGCAAATAAATTCCATCTTAATGTTACTGCTGTTTACATATAAATTCTTTTAATCAATAAGATAAAAACAATTTAAGCAGTATCTGATAAATTCAAACGAATTTCTGCCAAGCGAGCTGGGCGTCGGCCAAGACGTGCCTTCGCTAAACGCCCCCTATCGCGATCTGAGTTAAGATAACAACTTGCCCGAACTTTTGGAAACTACTTTTTTAATAATGTCATGTTTAAGCTGAAAATGATTTTTATCTTTGAATTTAAAATAGACTTTAATCGGATGGTATTTCTCTTATTCATCTGACAAAAACTTTTAACTTTTTTGTTATTTTTTCTAAGGGCGAATTAACTAAGCAAAAATCATCTAAGTGGGCTCTTACTTTTGAATCGCCAAAAATCTAGTTGCCTCACATTATTTCCAATAACCGACTGATCACATTAAAGAGCGACGAAATATCTATAATTACGAGAGTTCCTTCGGATCTTGTTATGAAAAGAATCCACTTTCGTTTTTATATTTTAAAAATAAGAAAATACAATTACAAGCCGATAAGTAGAAAATAGTTTTTGACGGAACATTGCATAATTATCGAGATCCAAAATTCTTTACAAGAAGACGACGTCTTTTAAATTTTGTAAGTGGTTTACTTTGTATGAATAAAATAAGAATTTCCAAAACCCAAAGAAATCAAACCTGACAACATAAACAACATCCAATACATAGATGTAGGATTACTATATTACAATTAAGATTTTTTTTCGTAACAATTAATTAACGTTGGTATAAAAAAATCTAAAATCAATGCCGAAATGCCTCTTAAATCAAATAATAAAATTTTCTTCTTCGCAAGTACTATAACTTTCTATCTCTTTCGAAATACACGACTCCAAAGCAGAAAAGTTGGATAAGTCGATATGCGTATGATTTTGATAAGTAACTTTATATTTCGATATTGTTTGGCTTTTTAATTAAGCTTTTTAAGAGGAATAACTCTTTATTTTTTTCTCTGTGTTTTGTATTCCATGTTTATCTATACCTTTAAACAACATTCCCATCTGATATTATCTGATAATTTTACTCTAATACAATATAACAAATTAAATATTTCTTACATGATTTCGATGCAATGCTCAATGACCTCAGCAGAGCTTCTCAACAGGTGGGCCTAAAAATGAACATGGATAAGACGAAAGCTATGTCCAATATCCATGTTCCGCTTCACCCAGTCATCGTTGAGAACTCAGCACTCGAAATTATAGACGAATATACATACCTGGGACACATAGTCCAGTTTGTAGGTCCAATTTCGACAAGGAGGTCAACCGCCGAATCCAACTCGGTTGGGCAGTGTTCGGGAAACTATGCCAGATATTTTCGTCCGATACTCCTCAGTGCCTGAAGACAAAGCTCTTCGGACAGTGCGTGTTGCCAGTGATGACCTACGGCTCCGAAACGTGGTCGCGGCCTCATACGAAAGCTCAGAGTCGCTCAGCGTGCGATGGAGAGGGCTATGCTCGGAATTTCTCTACGTGATCAAGTCAGAAATGAGGAGATCCGTAGCAGAACCAAAGTCACCGATATAGCCCTACGAAACGAAATACGAACCTTAAGTGGCAATGGGCGGGGCACATAGTCCGACGGACCGATGGATGTTGGGGCTCGAAGGAGCTGGTGTGCCGACCCTGCACCGGGCGGTGCAGTGTAGAGAGACCCCCACAAGGTGGACCGACGACGGCCTTGTAGACATCATTACGTGAGACCTATGTCCAGCAGTGGACGTCCATCGGTTGAAGTGACTACGACGACGACGACATGATCTCGATTATTCTGGTTTCGAAAATTCATTCCATAAATAGTATGAAATTAATTTTCGAATTAACACGACACTTCATTACTATATCATAAAATCAATTTTTACATCAAATAAAGATATTTTCGATTCGTTTTTTGTGCATCATTGGTCAATATGATATAAACCTTAGGACAAATAACGAAACAATTTTTTTGAGTTGTGTTATCATATATTCGTGCGTCAGCCACCGTTTAAGACTTTATCCAAATTACTAATTTTGAATTTTTTTCACTAGTATCATAAGTAGCTACATAATTAGTCACCATGTTTGCCTGTCCAAATCATAATAAACTTGAACTAATTGTAGACCTCAGATTCCCTTGAAAGTTACATAATTTATATAGAAAATTTGGTGATTGTCGAAGTTAAGTAGCTTAGTGCGATAGATCTTTGAGACTGCAAGGAGTAAGCGAAAGGTAATGACAGAATAAAATAAGGTGAGAAAATGGTGGTTACATCTCCCTTAAATGAACAACCACTTCAGCTAAGTTCTATATTCGCTAACATGATGGAATTATCGCTACCATTTCAATGTACAGAACTAGTAAGAGCATAGACCCACCACGCTGTTGCACTGCGGATTGACGGGCATAGTAGAGAAGTGCACACTCTATTCCTTCACTCTCTTAGTCCTATATGACCGGAGAGAGATCAGGTGCAGGATCGACAGCTTGATGTGCTCTTCGAGGCACTGGGGTGGAGCACACCTCCAATTTCCTAACTTCAGGCAAATGCTGATAAGATCTTAATAGAAAACTCAATATCGATTTCGAATTGGCCCGACCCGGGACTCGAACCCAAGACCTCATGTCTGTAGTCGAACACGCTAACCGCTAGACCAATGAGGCAGTTAGCTATAGCTTCTATGAAATTTAAAACACGTTAAGACTTCATATATACTACCTTTATACCTTTGTTATATATTTTATCATTTTTCAAACTTCCGACTAAGCAATAATAACTCAATAACATATGTTACTTTTAACATAGAATTCGAAAAATATAGATAATTCTTTATACTAGAATAATTTTAAAAAATACTTTTCTCTGTCGTTATTGAAATTCTACTGTCAATAAGTCAATTTGATTAATGCCTAAATAAAACATTTCTTTCTGTGTAGGAGTTATTCTATTATTAGATTCCATTCAATATAGCTAAAATGAGATCTTTCATCGAATTCTTGCAAAGAAAGGATACACACTTGAAAGATATTGTTGTGTTACATAAAAACACAGCTGTAAACAAAGTGATTGTCGTCAAAGAAAACACCATTTTACAATTCAGGAGCACTGAAAATTCTTTTTTCTCACCGTAAATACGTAAAAAGTCGATATTGTTGGCAACAAGCGGACGTGCGATTCGGATTTTGTGTCTTACGACATTGCACGTAGACTGTAATTTAACTGCTGAAATTTTACTTGGGTAGCTGTGACAACATATCGACGTTGCAGCGGGCAACTGGGTCGACTGGTGCTCTCAACGCCTACCCTTGTGACTAACTAAGTTGGTTACGAAATAAAACTTATCTCTGTAGACTTAAGGTTCACATTTATCCAAAGACAGTCCTTTTATGTGTTCCCGTCCGTACGACGTCGGTTCACATCAGTGAATTTAGTGAGAAAGGGACCGAAATGCGAAAATTGCAAAGTCGAACAACCGACGGGCGAAGCATGAGTTCTCATAAAATGATACCTTGTCTTTTTACGTGTCGCTGCAAATGACAAACTTTTAATATGATGAAGATAAAGAAGGTATTGGTTTCGTATAAATCATAGAATTCACGCCGCCATCTAGACCTTTTACTTTCTGTTTCAGACCAGAGGTTCCGACCCTTAGACCTAACAATTGTACATCTCAATCTAAACTAATATTATAAAGAGGAATCTTGTGGTTTTACATGTAAATCTGAATATATGTTTGTTACGTTTTGACACAAAATTTAAAAACTCTCAATCTAAAGAAAATAATGTATCCCGAGTCGAACTCCAGTGTCAAGTGTGGTGTATAGAGAAGTTTTGAATTTTTAGATTTATTTTAACAATTTATTATAATCAAACTAAAAATTACAGGACCGATTTCAAAACATCTTTCAATATATGTAGAGTATTTTTAAATTGACTAATGTCGGATATTCTACATAAATCATGTTACGAATTTAAAAATGTATTAGTTGGAAAGTAAAATCTGTATATTGATTAGATTATGAATGTAAATGTGTATCTAATAATCTGAAAGGAAGTAATTAAAAACTAAGTGACATAAAACTTTTCTTTCTAATAAATCTATAGTCCGACTTAGCAAACATTCCACTGCCACGTGATCGGTATCTACACGGGTGACTCCACGGGGCATTGCTAGTCTGGTAAAAATATCGCGTAATAGTAAAAATATCTGGTATAAATCTCACATTATTCAATAATTAAATGTCAGATTAATATTACAAGCTACCAATTCAATTTTTTTTAGTTGAGTCATTTCTTGTACACCTGAGCACTGATCAGTGGATTTAGTGACTTTGTAGGTTAATAGTACGATATAACCTGTGCAAAAAAGGTAAGTAGCAGCTCATTAGCGTCCCACTACTGGGCATGGGCCTCTACTCTTCTTTCTCATGGGCTACAATCAATTATATCTTTGTAAAATTCCCCACTAGAAAAACGACTGCAAACGTAAGTTTTAATTAAATTTGAGACGATTTCGGGAATAACATTGAACCGGAAGTTCATGGAAGGTAAGGTAAAAGTAAGTAGCAGCCTATTAACGTCCCACTGCTGGGCACAGGCCATGACTCATATGAGAGAAGGTTTTTAAAGCATACATCCAGCACACTGCTCCAGTGCAGATTGGCAAGCATTGTACACAAGTGTACTGTCTATTTCTTCACGCTCATAGTCCGACGTGACGGCAATCCGACACGACAGTAGAGAGATCAGGCGCAGGACCAACGGCTTAACGTGCCCACCGAGGCACGGGGGTGCATCACACAGCTAAATTGTTCCCAACTTCGGGCAAATATTGAGAAAATCTTAATAGAAAATTCAATTTTGATTTTTTAATCGGCCCAGCCTGGGCTGTAATCGAACATGCTAACCACTAGACCAATGAGGCAGTCAGATTAATTCATTGATGCTTTGCTGAGCACCGATAAACTGCAATTAGTATAGGCCCTTAATCACTTTCGAAAAGGTTCAGCGTATTTTAAATTGAAATAAAAACTAGAAACAGATATACAAGTTTCAACAATAAAATTTAACAGTGTAACTCATGAACTCAACATTATTCCATATTATTACAAAGAAGTTTCGAGTAGATGGTATTTTACTTAATACAATCGCTGTAGTTTCGCTTCAGGTTCTTATTATTCAGAGTTCTTCGTTCGTCCCCGAACTTCCGCCATCCATTTCAATAACTGCGATGCTAAGGAATAATGTACGAAGTTAGCAAGTATCAACACTGAAACGTTTTTCGCTATGGTACAACGAGATCTGCAAATGAGCTCAAGGATGAGCTTCCCAAAATATTATTTGAATGAATTTTTATACAAAACTCCACACTACTTAATTTTCCGTTTTGTAAACGCAGTTATTGACAACTAGTATATATACAATCATTTGTTACAGTTAACTAACTATACACACCGGCATATTTAAAGGAACATAAAAGAAATTGATATCTGTATCATATCGGGTTATGATAGTGATATCAAACCTTTATTATTATTTTTTTTATGTTCTGCTAAATATGCCGGTGTGTATAGTATCACTAATATTAACTAATATTATGCCAGGTGTTAGAAGACCGCTTCCGAAAACGAAGACAGACGATAGTAGTAATGACACCTTTGATGATGGGACGGAAAAAAATCGATCCTGATTAAAAAATAAACATTTTTAAAACGTTATATTAGCATTATTAACTAATTCGAATTATCAAAAATTAATATCACAAAAAATACATTAGTATAAAAAATTAAAAGTGCGTGCAAAGTACAGATGTCAGAAGTGAAACTTCTTTGGAAAAGTAATTTTTAAGTCTCGTTTATATTTATACAAATCTAAAACTTTAGATTTTCGAGACTTAGAGTGATGGAAAAAGGACGTTGTAATGAATGAACAAATGTTAGTAATTTAATAAATTTTATTGTCATTAAAATATTAAAAGTGTCGAACTTTAATACAAATAATTAATTGAAATCTCAAATGACGAACTGTAATAAAAAAAGCAACGTCTTTTTGTCCGTTTTATTAATTTATAAAAGAGAACCATGATATATTTTTATTTTATATTTTATGAAAAATAGTATATTAAATTATTAAGTGACGATTGGTAAAATAAAATGCCATATGATATTTATAAGTATTATTAAAACTACCTAAACTTCAAACGAATTAGCATAAAAATGCTGCCTATCTTCGTTACGCTAATCACGCGTTAGTCCGTAAAAATTTTACCCTCATAGCGCATAAAGAATTTTCACTTCATAAACCAGCACTGAAGCATAAAATTAAAAACTGCTGACGTCTCAGTCTGGATCACCGACCGCTAGAGTTTCTTTTAAACGCACACCACAACCGGTCGTGTGCGTTCATTGACCCGAGCGTCAGCTACTTTTTGCATTTTGTATTTCATAGTTGGTTTTTTGTAATAGTGTATTTTTTTTAATATATCGTGTCATTTAGCTCTACTAATATGATGGAGCGTAAGTAATTCTTATAAAGTTGGATATATACACAAGCAACTTTATCGGAATAAATTCATTATTGGTCTACTTTTCTATTATTGTAAAGATAAACTTAAAAAAGTGATATGCGTTATAGCAATTCATTTTCATAAACAAACAACTTAACTCAATTTCGCAATATACGTGTATAATTGTTGTAATAGAATGTTACTAACTATTAAAAATGTATTTTAATAGTAAGAAACGTCGTATGTACGATTGTTGATTTAAAAAATTCAATATTAAAGTTAAAAGTAAAGTCTTAATGCATTAGATTACACAATTACTACACAGTCTAATGTACGACGTCTCTGTTTTTAGTTTGACAATATAGATGAAAGAAACAAGAGATATTATGGATTTGAGGTAGATTTATCAGCTGTTTTAAGCCTCTTACGTCTGCACTCAATTTATTTCTCTCCGTATTATTGTATACGGATAAAACGGGTCACCCAGTGACAAGTATTTTCTTATATATAGTGTTGAATCTTTTTTTTAAATCATATATTCAATGTAACAACTTTCACTGCATTTGTTACCTATGGTTATTTTTTAAAATGCATTAATTTTATTTTGTCTATGCAGGTTATTTCTTAAAAGAAATAATTAATATGTTGGAAAAAGACATCGCTTTATCTAAACTAATATTATACAGAGGAAATATTTGCATTTTTGTATGTATGTATGTTTGTTACGTTTTCACAGAAACACTACTGGACCGATTTCAAAAATTTTTTCACCTTTAGAAAGCTGCATTTTCACTGAGCGACATAGGCTATATTACTTTCTTAAAAAGAAATAGGGACCCCTAAGAAAAATGCATTAATGTATCCCAAGGTGTGAAACAAAAACTGTTATCGCATGCGCTCCGAAAACTATTGAAGATAGAACAAAAAAAATTGTTCTACAATATTATAGCATGTATTAATATCTATAATATAGTCCAAATTTCCAACTACAGCTGTAGTTATGACACTATAACTACTTTTTTGGATTTAAAAAGTTAATGAAAGTGCCCATAATAATCAAACCATATTGTTCATACCTCTGTATTAATCCTTAGCCTTTTAAATGATCTCTTAAAACCCTATTTATTATATTAGAAAGCGCTTCAGCACCTGTAAAATACTTTGTAAATCATTAAAATCAGACATTCCATTCAAAAGATATAACGAATTAAAAGATCTCAATCTAAAAAGACTAACGTATCGAAAGTCGAAATCCAGAACAAAACAATCCTTCTTATTTTTAACAATTTATAATAATCAAGCTAAAAATTGCAGAAGCGATTAAAAAAATCTTTATAGAGTATACTTGTAGAGTATTTTTAAATTAACTAATGTCAGATATTCTACGTAAAAGATATTACGAATTTGACAAATGTATAATTTTGTTGGATATACATATATTCGTTGTAAAGTGTAAATTATGAATGTAAGTGTTTATCTAATAATCTGAAAGGAATTAAATGAAATAAAACTTTTATATTAACAAAAATAAATCTATAGTCCGACTTAGTAGACTTTCTGCTGCCACGAGATCAGTATCTACGTGAGTGAAACCGTGGGGCATTGCTAGTACGTTATACTTTAGGTTGCTGATTCTGTATTATATAATACCCAAACAGATTATGTACTAAATTAGTTTTTTCGCGTTCTTGGCAATACATTTTATGCGAGAGGTCAGTATTGAATTTGGATCTTGACTGATGGTGACAATTAGACAAATTTACAATTTCCTAAATTGGGATTTAAAAGGATTTGAATCCGGACTTCGGCGGGAGAAGTAAGTACCTGCATCATTACGCCTGCGAAGCCACCAAAACTAACAGTTGTCGCAATGATTTATCTGTTATGCATACATATATCGACGTCCTTTTAAGAATTAACTTGCATTTTAGACGTAATTTTGATGATTATACCGCCTCATATAACAGTCAGGCATCGATTTATTTTAGAATCATATTGCTATCAACACATGATGCTTAAAAAACATATAATTAGTATGTACCTTGGCACATAAGAAATAGCAATCTTCACAAGGACCTAAACATGGAGCTCGTTGATAATTACATCGAAAGAATTGCCATAGCTTATCACCAAAGACTTCGCCACCACATAAATCCCGAAGCTGCTAAACTTCTGGATATCCCACGGACAAAGAATAGACTTAAAAGAAAAAACTTTTGAGTTAGTGAAAGTGCAGTGACACAATATATTGTAGTGTAGTGTTTTTAAGCAAGAACTCAAGAACAGTGTGAGTCAATAGACATTATAGTAAACTAAGCATAGTCGTTGGACTCTAGACATAGATAATAAAATTACATATTAGGTAAATTAGGTCAAAGTATTATTACTGAATAGTCCGTAAGGCTAGATCGTAATCTTATATTATAAAACAACCGTTGGTTGGTTATAATAAAAAAAAATAGTACAGTGATAAAGATTTTACCGTTGATACATTAACTTACAAAATTAAGATTTTATACTTGACTCTTTATACGTAGAGACCGATCGATTTATATCACGTAGTTATAAAATCAATGTCCACAAGGTGAAATAAACTTTATGAAGTAATGCAGCGGAGGCGTCCTGGTCGATGATTTGCCTGCAATGTATTCGATGCATATAACTACAGTAGATAGTTTCAAGTATTTAAAACAGTACAGCTCATGTAAAGTACAACCGCAAAACAAGTGAATGTGTAAGTCATTATGATGCGCTCATGGAGTCGTTAGTTTCCATTTGCTCAGAACTAAACTTTTTCTCGCTTTTAGCGTTCACGACCGCAAATGGGAATGTAATATTCACTTGATGTTTGCACAGTAACAATATCTAACATTTTATGTCTCAAGCGTAATGTGGCATTAAAGTGTAATATATACAATAAAAATATCACAACTTTGATTATATTATTTGTTAATGAAAAAATACTTTACATGAGACATTAAAAAATAAAATAAATATTATTGAAGCGGTTCAACTAATTTGGTTAAATATGTAATAGTATTTTTTGATTCTTCAAAATTATATTCCACGCTTTACTCTTATCTCTCATATGCTACCATCAATTATACCCTAGTAAAACTCCCCACTAGACAAACGACTGCAAACGGAAGTTTTAATTAAATTTGAGATGATTTCGGGAATAACATGAACCGGAAGCACATGTACTAGTAAGATAAGATAAAGGTAAGTAGAAGCTTAATAACGTCCCACTGCTGTGCACAGGCCTCCTCACTTCTATGAAAGGGGGTTTTTTGGAGACCGACCACGCTGTTCTTCTGGGGATTGACAGGCAGTGCACACAGGTGCACTCTATATTCCTTCACTCTCATAATCCGATGCGACAGAAAATCCGACACAACCGGAGAGAGAACAGGCCCAGAATCGAGGACAAAACATGCTCTCCGAGGCACATGGGTAGAGCACACAGCCAACTTCCCAACTTCAGGCAAATATTGAGTAAATCATGATAAAATATCGATTTTTGAATTGGCACGACGCGGATCTCGATTCCAGGACCTCATGTCAGTAGTCGAGCATGCTAACCAATACACCAATGAGGCAGTCAAGAACAGGCAAATATATGTAAATATTTATATTATGCTGAGGTCTTACCCTAGCATAATATAAAAAATATAATTATATAATACTAATCTAAAAATATCATAATCTGTCTTGTCGCGACCACGGCCCATACAATTGGGCCGAAATATCAACAAAAAACATATAATCGTGGTATGTACCCGTAAATATTATATTCTTTAAATATGTCGATAAGCCACGAAAGTTTCCGTTTAAAATATTAAATCATAACAGTGATCTCGAATAATATAAAAAAATTACAATTCCTACGGCGTCTAGACAAACTATTTTATTATTTTCAAAAATGGATTAGAAGTTAAATATTATTAACGATTGAAAATTTTAACAAAACATATATAGAATGAATGTTACGTAATAGTAGAGTTAATGCGTATTTAATAATCATTGTATAATAAATTCTGTACCGGTATGTTTTTGGAGCGTAAACTTGAAATTAAGTTGAGCAGGAAAACATGTTACGTATAAAGACTACACCGGCATTTTCCCTAAACAATGAGGTACAAATATTCAAAGCGTTTTCCTCCTGCGAAAATTGCTCTTTCTTTTTGGGTCAAAATTTCAGGTAAAACAAGGCCGGAGTACTAATCTCTCATTAAAGAAATTTTATGTAAAGATATTTTTTAATAATGCAGTAGGTAAAGGTTAGTTTAAAGAAAAAAAATGTCAATATTACGTTAAAAAGTATTTTTTTTTCCTAATGATAAAACTGGTAACTCTTGGTATCTCCGTGACGTAAGCTTGTATAATTTTATTAAATATCAAACATTCATGCAATTCTTATGTCTCTCTTTTACTCTCGAAGAATGAAATAGAGATCCGCAATTAAAAATTTAATGTTTACTAAATTTATTCCTCTTTCCAGAACAATGCCATATTAAACCCTTTTTTTCCTTTCATTTTCATACTCATATATTTACAATTCTATATGTGTATCTGCATTTATGTATATTGTATTTATATAAATATATCTGTGTATGTTTATAATATATCTTTAGCATGTATATATGTAAATATATCCTCAGCATATTCATATCTCTGCACCTACACCACATATTTTGTAAAAAAGGTACCACTTTCTGGGGTTCCTGGGAAAGAGCCAAAGGGATAAGGTATCCTTCTTTTAATGCATAAATTAATAAATAAACCGGAGTATCGATTTGTAGTCTCTATGACTGTACACCAAAGTTTGTCTTATTAATTCTTTAAATGAAAGATGAAACAATTAAGCATACATATGTCTAAGACGAATGTTCAGAACTTTCGTTTCTATACTAAAAGTTAGCACAAATTTCTCTAAACGCTTCAACCGCTTTATTTTATATATCTTAATATTTTCTATATCCTTTTAACTCATGACACAAAACAAAATATATCAGTGGCTTGTTTAATAAGCGCAAACACAATTGGAAATTAATAAACCGTTATCAAAATAAATGTTTTATTTGTATTTGCATTACAGACGGCTTTTTGTTTGATTAATAAACTGGGAGTGTAATAATTATGTAGTCGTCATTAGGGCTCTTGGGACACAAATCAATACTAAATCGTTTAGATTTGGAATACACAAAAATCAATTATTTATTTTTAAACAATCGCGATTAAATAAAATAATATGAACAAAGTGTAAAGTAAAAAAACTGCTTACGTAAAAATACAACACAGAAACGCAATTGGCTGTTTACTTGTATAAATAAAATGAATGAGACTCTTTGGGATAAACAGGTACACGCTTCGCCCGTATGAGTCCCAGATTCGATTCCTGGCAGGTCAAATTTAGAAATTCATATTTTTAATTGCGATAATTCTGGGAAACTTTAGTCGCAAGTAGGTGATTTATCTGCCAATCTGATTAAGCCAATTTATTTTTCGTACTATGAATGACAGAGCCTGCCCTATTGGCCTAGTGAATAACATGTTCGACTACAGACATGAAGACCTGGTTAAGAATCCCGGATCGTCGTCGTCGTCGTCGTCGTCGCTTCAACCGATGGACGTCCACTGCTGGACATAGGTCTCACGAAATGATGCCCACAAGACCCGATCTTGTGCCGCCTGGCTCCAGCGGCTACCGGCGATCCTCCTTATATCGTCGGTCCACCTTGTGGGGGGTCTTCCTACACTGCGTCGTCCAGTGCGGGGTCGCCATTCCAGCACTTTCCGACCCCAACGTCCATCGGTTCGTCGGACTATGTGCCCCGCCCATTGCCACTTCAGGTTCGCGATTCGTAGAGCTATGTCGGTGACTTTGGTTCTGCTACGGATCTCCTCATTTCTGATTTGATCGCGTAGAGAAACTCCGAGCATAGCCCTCTCCATCGCACGCTGAGTGACTCTGAGCTTCCGCATGAGGCCCATAGTCAGCGACCACGTCTCAGAACCGTAGGTCATCACTGGCAACACGCACTGTTCGAAGACAATGTTATTTTCGTCCAATATCCCTCAGTGCCTGAAGACCAAATCCCGGATCGAGCTAAATCAAATAGATATCGGGTTAAGTTGGCGGTGTGATCAACCCCCGTGCCTCGGAGAACACGTTAAGCCGTCGGTCATGCGCCTGATCTCTCTCCGATCGTGTCAGATTCCCGTCACATTCGACTATGAGAGTGAAGGAATAGAGAGTGCACTTGTGTACTATGCCTGCCAATCCGCAGTGGAGCGTCTCAGCACTCTCTCATATGAGTGAGGAGGCATGTGACCAGCTGTGGGATGTTAATGGGCTACTTACCTTACTATGAATGAATTAAGAACTCAACGATTATATACCTATGCCAAATTATCGCGATTCCATATCAAACTCTATGAAACATTAATCATGATTAATCTACAATGATAAATCAGTAAAAAGTATGCTTCGCTGTCTGTTGCATTTTAGCACACTTAGCTCCATCGATCTTAAATGCGAAAATAAAATCAATAAGAGATTGTCATCATTACTTACAAAATTAAGGACAAAATAATCCGTCATTGTACGCAGTAGGCTGTTTTCATAACTGCCTACTCATTGTACCAGCTTACGCTTAAGAGGGAGATAATCGCAGCATTAGTAATACCCAAAAAGGTTTCCAGTAGCCATTGAAAAAGGAAAGTTGCGACAGTGGACGTCATTGTGGGAAAATATGTATTTTTTAGAATAATATTCGTTACTAGTCCGATGTTATTTAAACATTAATATGTTCTCGCAGACCCATCAGAACCACATGAATTCACAATCTCGATGCAGTATTATTCTCGAGGACAAAATCATACAGACGAAAGTTAGTTCTTTATTTCACTATTTTTTATTATTAAAAAGATACTTTGTTTGGCATCGGACTTTAATCTATTAAAGATAATATTGTTCTATTAAATACGTATTTGCAAGCAGAACTAAGCGCAAAAAACGGTGGTGTGTTAACGTTAATAAGATATATAATTAAAGTCAAACGTTATTAGCCACTATTGTACTACTATATATCATCTGTTATTAGACACTTCAAGTCTAGGCTTGAGGCTCACAAGATGTAACCTTACATACATTCCCCTTGTCTCAGTTAAGTCAAGTCAAGTCAGTCAAGTTGTAAATGCCAGTAGGACATTATCCCGTCGAAAACAAGGGAATTTTTGGCAATGAAACTTTAAACCACTCACCTGAGCAGTTGCGTTTTGCATTGTAGATCCGACTTTCTTAATAGAGACCAAGCAATAAGATCCTTTTAAATATTGTTAGTTTAAAAAATCATACGTAATTAAAATAAATCTTAACGTTCCCTCACAGCAATCGCGTTATTCAAACAAAAGAGTAACAATATCCTTTCATATTTAATTCAATAAATAGGAAAGAGAATCCATGTTAAAATGTCTGTTCATCTCATATCTTTTTATTATCCTCAAGCAATAAAATTCATAAATTCTCGACGTTATAAACAAAGCAGCATCGAATCCGTCCGGAATCACAATTAAATTGAATTGTTTGAGTTGCTGAAGTGGAAAATTAATTAATTGTGCCGTTTTTTTACAAATCGAAAACGTGTTCTAGATAAACGATGACCTGCAAGAATCAAAAGAATTTCGTTTAATAAAATAACTGAAAAGGCAATTTAAATAATATGCATATTTTAGTATTGTTATATAAGTATGTATTTTTATGGCACAGTGCTCCTCACGCATAGGAGAGTGGGTTATATAATATATAACGTAGCGGAAGGGAAGACATTCAAATCACAGAATAAAAAAGATTAATGCAAGAAAAACACTATATGGGTAGATACTCAGTTGTTATTAATTCGAAAACATGTTCATATGTATGTAAACTTCATATGATAAATAGTATATAAAAAAGATTAGATCCTATTATAGATTAGATATTATCATTAACGTTAAATGACAGCTGCCGCGATCACCCTGCGATTTGGGTTCAAGCCAAACTTTTACTAAAGTTAAAGTGTTATGTATATGATAATTATATCGTATTTTGATCGATAATGGTTGAAAATGAATCCTCTATAAATTGATAATGTCAAAATATCATTAGCGATGCATATTTTACATGCTAGGACTGAAAGACGACAAACTACAAAACATATATTTTATATGGTTGTGCTGTGAGAAATTTAACAGAACAGGATCTAGTGGATGAAATCGTTATGTACTATCTATTGATAACTGTACACTGTATAAGGCAGGGAATATTAATATTTAAAATTATAAATAACACATACAATCCCAGGTACGATGTAGAAAGCAAGTGTATGTTTAAAAACTGTAGCGAGACCGTCGCAAAATATTTACGGTTTAAGCATAATTAAAACAATTACGAAAACTGTATTTTCCAAATTGCTTCATTTATTTTTTTGTAGCTTTTCAGTATATCTCGATTTCAGCCGACCGATGTATTATCTTTTTAGGAAATCAGTATCCATTAATATCCAAATACAAGAAAAATAACTTGGTAACGGATTCATATCGCATGTATTGTTTGAATATCTGTTTTTCTTATTCTTGATATTTTAAATATTTCAGAAATTATACCCCAACTTAATCCATTTTTTATGGTCACAGCTAGACTGGGGTCATAAATCATCATGAGGTCAACATGAACTCTGTCTGTAGCTTTTATATAAAATTATTTCAAAATTATCATAAAAAATCCAAATAATGCAAAAAAAAACTTTAAACAATATACACGACATAAAACCGATAAAATACCTCGTTGTTATCATAAGAGACAGTCATGAAATTCTACGAAACATAGTCTTCGTTTGAGGTATTAACGATTAACAAAATATGCATTATGAAAAGGAAAACTGAAAGAAAGACTAAAAATTAACAAATAAGAAAAGTATTCCTTTCTAAATCTACAATAGTAATAGCACGAAATAATAAATAAAGTGTATCGTCTCTAAAAACTCTACATTAGAGAGTATTATATACACCAGTACAATATTTTAATTTTTAAATACTATGTAAACTACTACAAAAATCTTATCAATTAAGATGTGATATCAAAAGTTTATTTATCATATTTATTTTCTAAAAAAAAACGAACTAAAGAACACGTTAATTTAAATAAAAACTTGTATAAAACTGCACAATTTTAAATGAAAATTTTTCTTAGTGGAATAGTTTCTTATTGTCTCGGAACTAACTTAATTTTATGTATAACTTTGAGCAAACAACAAAAGTTCTCCTTTGCCTTGCCACGTAGAAAGTTTTCGAAATTTTGCGCGTGAAAAGATTTTTTAGTCCGAGAAAAAACCTAGTACAGTCATGATGAATATAAATACAGCTAATATTATAAAGAGAAAACATTTGTGTTTTTGTATGTATGTATGTTTGTAACGTTTTCGATTGTAATGTAATCGATCATTTCATTCAAAAGATATGCTTCAATTATATATGCTTCCAGACTTTCCACTGCCAGGACATCGGTGTCTACGTAGAGGAAACCATGAGACATTGCTTGTGAATAATGTTTGCAGAACGGGAAGGAAAAAAACTATCCACGTTTATATATATATATATATTTGTCGGAAAAAAGAACTTATACGATACTCGTGTTTACTTAAGTTATTACAGCTGTCTATCATCATCACGAGACACGCTGTCGAAATTTGAAGGTTATGTATAAGAGTAATAATTATGATTAAGAGCCATGATAGCTTAGTGGTTAGACGCCAGGTTAAGGGGAAAGCACAAACAAGTTTCTCTTTATAAAAAGAATCTGAGGGCTTGATTTATTTTTGCAAACCATGCTTTAAAGTGTATAAAAATATCGTTAGGACCTGCATATCCTGGGAGCGATTCTAGTATAATTGTAGCTTGCTAATCTGCAGTGGAGCAGCGTGGTGGGTCTATGCTCTAATAACTCTCTCCCTTATGATTGAAGAGGTCTGTGCCCAATTGTAGGAGGATAATAGGCTGATATATGTTAATATTTCTGATTATATACAAAAAAAAACTTTATATACATAACTCTTCTGTACGTTTGTATGTAATCCTTCTCTTAAACAGCTATAGTGATTTTCATGTTATTTTTATGTGTTCGTGTGTTTTTTCATTCATGCGTTTGTCACTGGAGTAAACTAAACGGCTGGACTGATTTTGAGGATTTATTTTACTTTTCGAACGAACTTTCACGAGATTGGCAACTATCCGAATTATGCCTTATATTATAATGAAGAAGTTATATATGTCGTATGGACTACAAAGACTATATTAAAATGACAGGAAAGCTTAAGCAAATGTTAGTCGTAAATTTATATTCATGTATAAATGATTTACTTTTCAAAAAAGACTCTTTAATATATTTCTGTTTCACAAGGAATACTTTGACTGAAATTTTAGAAGTGTAATAAAACTAAATTATAAATGCATCAAACGTCTGTTACAAATTCAAGCACGTTCCCCACGTCATTTATACTCCGTAGAATCAAAGCGCCCGTCGTCAAACCCTTTTGACCTTTTTTGACGTTCGCTGACAGTAAAAATCTAAAAAGAGCACTGATTAAATTTTTTTCTTCTAAAGCTTTTATATAGCTATTATATTTACAACAAACTGAAAGATCCATTTTATTCAGAACTAGCTACTCCACACGGTGGTACCCATGTAGTTCTCGGTGCTGTGGGAATATGGGAAAATTTGTTCTCAATGAGAGACTATGTCACTAAGAGATAATGTATGTCGACTATAAAGTCAATTGGGGTAAACGTTTTGTTGAAAGAGAGTGTACGTCAGCATTGGAATATGTTAATTAAATGTGCGGATTGTTTTGAATAAATAATATAAAATTGTTTAATTCGAGTTAAGGCCCCCATAAATAGTTATAAAATGTACAGATAAACGCAAAAAGAAATTTCACAATTGAATTTAGTTTTTAATATTTTTTTGTAGGTCTAATAAATAAGTTTGTAACAGATCCTTTGCTGGAATGATGCAAAGTAATCGATGTGTGGGATATTGCCACTTCTCTCTTTTCGGATACTTTAATACTCGAGGTGGAGACGTATCTCACAATTCTCGAGATTTGTACAAATGGTGTAACTAACCCGATTGTATTATATATACATATAGATGATTGTGCTGCAATTGGAATTTGTATAAAATAACTGTTTTGAACTTAAATCAACACTGAAACGTGAACTAAAAAGCAAACAAAGGAATGTGGTTAGCTATTCCACAAATATTGATTTTAATCGTTTGATTTTACGTTTAGATTTTATTTATAACTAATGAACACGAGCATTTTTTATATAGAAATAAGTCGACAAATGAGTATACGGTTCTATTTACATTAAGCGATTATGCTGACAGCCTTTTTCCACACGTGGGGTTCCGAAACAATCCTTGGCTTCAGCTAAATTAGGAGAATCACTTTGTGCTTGACTATGGCTGAGCTCTACCATGATAAACGATATTAGTTATACATTGTACTTATATATTTTTGTACATAACAGAGAAATGTAACAATGACATCAGAAAAGATACCTCTAGCCAGCAACCCTAGAGCTGGGGAAAGGAAAACTGAAATTAAGTGCGTTTGTAACAAATACAAAAAAGGGAACTTAACTCAAATCTTAATCTAGAAGAAACAAGTTCAAAAAAATCATTATGAAATAATTATATTGATTCCAAAGGGACAAAACATCGAAACAATAGGTTTTGTAAAATGGTGTATACTATATGAATTTCAGAGATTTAATTTAAATTTCCAAAATCGTACAAAAATAAAATGATGTCAAATTTCATACAAAATTTAGGAATGTACGCGGGTGATATACTGGTGCTAAACTACGAGGTGTGTTCAAAAAGTATCGCGAATTTTGTGTTTTTTCAAAAATTATTTATTTATTCATGAATATCTATTTTGTCCCCTTCAAAGTAATCCCCATGAGATATTATACACTTGTGCCAACGGTTTTTCCAATCTTCGAAGCACTTCAAAAAATCATTTTTTTTTTTATCTTGTTCAGCTCCTCCTTCGATGCCGTCTTTATCTCGTCAAGAGAAGAGTAACGTCGTCCTTTCATGGGCCTCTTCAGTTTAGGGAACAAGAAAAAGTCACAGGGGGCCAGATCTGGGGAATACGGTGGCTGCGGCATCATTAGTGTGTTGTTTTTGGCCAAAAAGTCGCGCACAAGCAACGATGTGTGAGCAGGGGCGTTATCGTGGTGCAAAAGCCAATTTTTGTTCTTCCACAAATCCGGGCGTTTCTGGCGGATTGCTTCGCGCAAATTGCGCATAACTTGCAGGTAATATTCCTTATTGACCGTTCTTCCCTGTGGCAAGAACTCATGATGCACCACGCCCCTGCAATCAAAGAAAACTGTCAGCAAAACTTTCACATTCGATCGAACTTGGCGCGCTTTTTTCGGTCTTGGTTCGTGCGGCAGCTTCCATTGAGATGATTGAGCTTTGGTTTCCACGTCATAACCATAAACCCACGATTCGTCACCAGTTATGACCCTCTGGAGCAAATTTGGGTCGTCGCGGACAGAGTTTAACATCTCATTAGCAATGTTCATGCGATGCTGTTTTTGGTCACAATTGAGCAATTTTGGTACGAATTTCGCGGCGACCCGTCTCATGCCCAAATCATTGATAAAAATCGAATGGCACGAGCCAATCGATATG
>JACTOM010000026.1:1182217-1252514 GCA_015832385.1 Elymnias hypermnestra
GTATTGTTCAACCCAAAAACTCCGCGTTATCTCAAAGATAAATTCGAGTTCACGCTTAATGCACGCCGTGCTGAAGAATTGGTGCTACAGTCAAAATACTGTAAAACAAAATTTTTCCATAAATCCTTTACGATTTGTGCAATTAACCTCTGGAACGCGCTTCCTGTCAAAATTCGCCAGTGCCAAAGTATCTCCACATTCAAGAAACGTGTAGTGGAGCACTATCTCTCCTTATCGCAATAATATACAGGCATGGATAAAAATGTATTATATATCTTTATATGTATCTATTCTTTATATGTATTTATTTCTTGTATATATGTATTCGTATTAGTATGTATGTATAAGTATTTATATGTATGTATTTATTTCAAGTAATATATGTTTCCCTTTTTACCTATAAACACCGCCTACCTTCTCTCTCCTTTCTTTGACGGTTTCCCTATACGTGGGGTTGTCTGGAAGAGATCGCTAAATAGCGATAAGACCGCCCATTGTACACTAGAATTATTTTAAGTTAAGTCATTGTATTATATATTTTTTTTTGTGGTGTTCAATAAAGTATACTATCTATCTATCTATACTATCTATGTATACATTATAAGCAAAAAACTTAGGTCTGAAGTTCGATGCAGTCATCTTGGGACTAAATTCATGCTATTGATGTGACGTCTCTCTCTCTCTCTTTTGTTTAGGATGACTAGGTAAACGGATGCCATTATAGCTAGAGACTATATCATTATGATTTAAATAGTTTAAATCTGTGATCTAGCGTTTGAAAAAACCATAGTGTTGGCTTTATTATCTTAGAAGTAATACATTTTTTTTTAAGTTTACAAGTTTTTTTGTTTGCTTTTAACATGGATAAATCATTAAACGTATTATATGCATTAAAAGATATTATTTATATACTTACTTTTAATTAATTATATGTAGGCAAACTACAAAAGTCTTGCTTATTTTTAAAAAGATAAAATTTTGTAAAAGGAATATGAAAGACGGTCCATAGTTTGATGAATGAAAATTTGAGGGCTATTGGGGAGGACGGTAAAATAAACACGATAGCATACGTTTTTCTTTTACATCTTTATTATAAATTTTGTTTTGTCTTCTAAAACGTATTGTTGTGTTATTCCTAAAGTGGTAATTCCTTAAATATAATATTATTAAAAGAAAATACTAGATGTGTATTGAAGTGGTGTGTGTGTGTGTATTGATTTCACCGAATTCAGGAAAGGGATGATTTTTCTATTAATTTATTTGAGTCTTAACTGGTGTTGCAAATTGTTACAAACTGTAATTCAACAACACCACATTATTTTTTCATTGGTAAATATGTTGAGGTTTGACTGTTATTTTTTTACCCGTTTTATATTCTAAGATGGTAGTGTGCCCGGAGAAGAAATGTAAGAGAGACGACGTTGTACCGGAATATAAACTATTTACTTGGTAGAACGTCTATAGCAATAGAGAGGTAACTAGCCGCGACTGAAGCCTCACACCAATATACACCTTGACTAATTAAAAAATATAATCTCCTATATTTGGAATCGAACTCTGAAAATAAATTCGAATCCTCTATCCGCATCGTAACGCCAGCAAAGCCGTCAAGTTTACCAGTAAAATAATACAGAAACAGCCATTTCACTTTACGTAAGTAAAGCCAACGTTTATTTACTTTTACTATTTGCTACACACGAACAGTATGTGTTGCTACTGATGACCGGTTCTGAGACGTGGTCGCTGACTAAGGGCCTCATGCGGAAGCTCAGAGTCACTCAGCGTGCGACGGAGAGGGCTATGCTCGGAATCTCTCTACGTGATAGTATCAGAATTGAAGAGATCCGTAGTAGAACCAGAGTTACCGACATAGTCCTACGAATCGCAAACCTGAAGTGGCAATGGGCGGGGCACATAGTCCGAAGGACAGGTGGACGTTGGGGGCCGAAGGTGCTGGAGTGGTGACCCCGCACTGGACAGAGCAGTATAGGCAGCCCCCCACAAGGTGGACCGACGATGTAAAGAGGATCGCCGGTAGCCGCTGGAGCCAGGCGGCACAAGATAGGGTCTTATGGACGTCATTACGTGAAACCAATGTCCAGCAGTGGACGTCCATCGGATCAAGCGTCGACGATTACGAATGAAATTTGGCATTGCTACAGCAATAATATTAGAAGAAGCTTTAACCGGAAGCTTCAGTATAAGCACGAACAAGAAAGCAACGAAATACAAATAAACAAAAATCTGTTGTTCTGTAGCAATTATATTTTATATTAACACCGTAGAGTTCAAAATAACGAAACATGAAATGATGTTTAAACTACAATTAACAAATAAATTCCTTCAGAAATTGAGTTGCTTTATATAACGCGCTATTAAATTCCGAGAACTTTATTTATTCTATTAATTGCCAGGAATAGAGGTGACCTGCAGCGACCGTACTACAAGTTCATCTAGATATAACACCATTTATTTAAACGAAATTATTTAAGATAGTTCAAAGAATTACACTTAAAATCAGAAAAAAACTCGTTGGATTGCTTTAGTTGAAACGCATAAACATTCAAATACTGCAAATACTTTTAAAGGTGATTTTTCAAAATGCATCACCAGCTTTTTCATTAAAAAATCAATTTATTAACACTAAGTTTTACAAAACATTTTAACAAGAAAACTGTTCGTAATGCTTAATGCTAAGGGATAGCAAATCTTTGTAAAACCAGCGGAAATCGGCAGTGTTACTCGCGTAGTTTAAGATCCTGTGGATATATAGGTAAATTCGTTATTTATCGGATCGAATTGTGAATCTAAACTGTTCTCAAATCCACTTAAAGACACTCAAAAATTTCAACAAAATCTGTCCAGCTGTTTGTGAGTTCATACATTTTTTTAACGGGCAGTGAATAACATATATAGCAATTTTTTTGAAATATTAATTAATCAGTTAAATTTCATTCGCGAAATACTGTAACGCACTATTTATAAAAAATTACGTAAGAAGTTTTTTTTTAATTCTATTCTAGGATTGTCTAAAATAAAGGAAACTTTTTAATAACATCAGTTTCAGAAATAAGCAGTAGAAATCAAAAATGCTCTTATAATGTAAATACCATATTTACTATTATGAGAACTTAAAGAGAAAAGCTGTTAATTTTTTTTATTTGTATAGATAGTATTGTATTCCAATAAAAACTATTCTTAGATACCTTATAAGTGATGGACCGAGACTAAGGGACGCCCTAGTATCGTGTATGTTACAGGAATAGGCCTCGTTGGAAGTAATTCATTTATCTTCTTTACTCAGTTGTTTTGCTTTAGCTACTTTTTCGCTAACGCTATCAATAAATCACGCACCTTGCTTCCTTACAGTTAGGTATTTCATTACCTTACTTTTATCCTACAAAAAGGTATTTGTTGTAAACAAGGCGACGTAAAGCTTCCGCAATATTAGTATCTGTTTACGATTTCAAATTAATAGCTCATGAAATAGTGTATGGTAAAGTATATATTATTAATATGAAAAATATTATATGTATACTAGCTGACCTAGCAAACGTTTTGCCATATAATTACTTTTATCACTATTAAAACATAGGGGTTGGTGATAAAAAGGTCAAAATTTAAGCTTGTGTATATATTTTTGTATACTGTATCACAAAAAAATAAAAAATAATAAGGTCGCCCAAAAAATTTAAATAAAAATTTAAGGGTGAACAACCCTTATCACTTAGGGGTATAAAAATAGATAGTAGCGGATTCTCAGGTCTACTGAATACGTATATAAAATTTGGTACAAATCGGTAAAGCCGTTTCGCAGGAGTACGGTACTAACATTGTGACAGGGAAATTTTATATATTAGATATTTTTTTTACTGTTATCTGTCTATGTGTTTATTCCGACTAATCTCCGAAACGGTTAGGGGATTTTCACTGGCCTTAAAACCGTAATTATAAAGGGTAGGTTAGACTTCTGATATTTCAGAAAATAAGGCATCTCAACAAATGCCTATAAAACGACAAGTTATTGAATTTATTTACATTCTATTCGAATTCAAGTAGTTCAAAAATCTAGCTGTTCTCCACGGCGTGATCCGAGTGATTGCCGATCCTGTGGAATATTGGAAAATGCGTTACTTATTGGATCTAATTGTCAGTCTAAATTGGGTTTACCACCTGAACACATAAAAAACGTGCATCTAAACCGATCCAGACATTTAATGGGAGTTACAAACACAAGTACGTGAACTCAACTTTTTTAATTGATTGAATGAATTGTGTTGGGGCGTCACTGAAAACGTTCGTGGTTTTAATGCAATATATTACTGTAACAAATATAGCCCTAAAACTCCCAGTAATTTTTACAATTTCTTTATATTCCCTGCAAAAGCGAACGAATGAGGTTAAGCTGTTACGTATAACGCAACCCAGACAGCTCTTTAGCCCACATAATAAATAGGACGCCTCTAGTAAACAACTTATTCAATTTATCTTAGTTAAATGTTATACTGTTAAAAGTCACTATTATTATTGATTAGTAAGCAGCAGCCCAACTGGCTCATTGGTTTGATGGTCAGCTCGTTCGGCTATATACATGAGGTACTGGGTCCAAGTCCCGGAATAAGTGAAATTAATAAATGATCTCAAGTTTTTGTTAAAGAAATTCTCAATTTGCCCGTAGTTGGGAAGTCGGCGGTGGGTTGAACTCCTTGTTTTGGAGAGCACGTTAAGCCGTTAGTCCTGCGCTTAATCTCTACCCGCTCGTGTCGGATTGCCATCCCATCGGGCTATGAGAGGGAAAGAATAGAGAGTGCACTTGTGTTTGCGTGTACACTTGTTGACTATAATATCTCCTGCACAAATGGCTATTCTCTGGATAAGATTGGCCGCTGTGGCATGAAACGATTAAATAGCAGTCTATTAACGTCCCACTACTATACACAGGCCTCGCCTATATTATCACAGATAAGTAAGGTAAGTAGCAGCCCATTACCGTCCCACAGCTGAGCACAGGCCTCGTCACTCATAGGAGAGTGGGTTGGCAGGCATAGTACACAAGTGTACTCTCTATTCCTTCGAACTCGATCAGAGAGAGATCAGGCGTAGGACCGACGGCTTAACGTGCTCTCCGAGGCATGGGGGTGGATCACACCACCAACATCCCAACTTCGGGCAAATATTGTGAAAATTTTAACAGAAAACTCAATATCCATTTATGAATTAGCCCGATCCGGGATTCGAACCCAGGACCTCATATATGTGGCCGAACATGCTAACCACTAGACCAATGAAGCAGTATATATGATAATATATTATCATGTATACTGCCAAATAATATAAGAATTTAAAAAAAACCTACATTGTCTAGCACGAACTATTTAAACTTATTTATAGTTTTCATTAGATGGCCAGTGCCGCTAGATTTTAGTGTGTAGAATACACACTAAAATCCTGTGAATCCCATATAGCCATGCTATGTCAGCGGTGCGTTAATGTTAATATATATGTGTAGGGTCTGAATCAGAATATACATTATCACTGTAATTTGAGATCAGTTTAACCATTTTTTTATGAAAATTAATAGATAAGGTGCAACTTATTATTTTGAAAAGTATATATTTAGATAACAGAAAAAAATACAAAAACCACAGTTGAAGTATGTGTAATGTCTGGATGGATCCTTTATCCATGGAAATTGGGCAAATCCGTAATAAGCGACCGTCTACATTGCGAAATGGGCCACTTTGCTAAAATTCAAGTCTATGGCCAATAGTTTAAAATTCTCGTGTTTATCTATTGAATTTAGTAGGCAGAAACTGGAAAAGTTCAGGACCCTATTGCCTAACACTAAAATTATTAATGTAAAAAATTATCATAGAAAATGTATTCATAAATATGTTAAGCTACGATTAAAACCATTAAGACAATTTACAAGACAACTGCAACCTTTGAGTGAACACTTTATAAATTATTCTTTCATAAACTTTTAAAATAACTTTAATAAAAACTATCCAAGAATCTCATAACTTTCGTATTTTAAAATCTTTAAGACAACGTCAAAGAGAAGTCTGAAAAGCTTAAATCTTTTTAAGTGTTGGATTTTTAAACGATTATTCCTGCACAATACAAAGTCACAAAAAGTCGGTAAGATTTTTCGTTTCCCTGCTATAAAATTAACTTGTAAGAAATATTATATCTTTAAAATTCTAGCATTGATTGTTTGATGTTCGATAAATTTGATACAAAGTTCCTTGTGGTGAAAACGAGACATTTTTTATCAAAAAAACCTCTGCATCTTACAGAAATCACTTAACCTTTTTTAATGATGTTCTTAATTAATATCACCTAAGTCAACAGACGTGGACAGTTTTTATTATAGTTATTTTACAAGTTCATAAAAGAATAATTTAGAAGCCTCCTACGAGTCAAGACCTAGGCGATTTATTAAATGTATTTTCCTATTCTGCCTGTCGGGAACCGAACCCAGGGCTTGTGCTAGCGAAGTTGGTATTCAGCATTACCTCTACGACGCCATCGAGGTTACTTCTGGTTAAAGAAAATCTCGTGGATAACTACCAACAGATTTAGGTTAGGCTTAAACTACAAACCAGGAAAGCCTATGCCCAAAAATTTAATAGTAATTGGAACTACTTATCTTTTCTTCCATGGGCACTAATTAATAAAATAAAATAAATGTATTTTATCAATTTTACTTCCGGCTTTAAAACAGTTTATTATCAAATCTCAGGTACTTAAATAAAATCGTACTATACCAGTGATATGCCATTAATTTATAAATCAGAAATTTAAACCCAATCAAATTATTAATTTTAGTACAGCATAATGTACAATTCCTTCTTAATTATTTTGTCAAAAAAACATTCTATACGTTTTTAATTTTAGCGAACGTTTGTCAAATATAAAAGAATTATTGTAGGCATTTTGCAAATAACTTGAAGAATTCCCATCAATAAACAACACATTTTAAAGCGAATAAATTGAATAAACGAATATTTATAAATATATTGTGAACAGATAAATACAATTACGGAATCCGTCTTGGGAAAACAAATCTTCCGTGTTTGTCTCGGCAACCGATTTAACTTTTCGATAAGTCAACACAAAGAAATCCATAAGGGCTTTGAATCTATAAAATTACAACAATCATCAAAATAAATGATTGATCAATGATTATTATTTTTAGAAAAAAATTCTTTATTACCTTTACATAAATAGTTTTTCATAAACGAAGACTACATGAAAGGAGATAAATATATTCTACTAACTATAGCAAATGAGAACTCTCATCGGAAATTTCAGAAGAACACGTGAAATTAAGTAATACTATATACTATCTTTTAAAAGTCAGTTAAATGTATTCACTTACTTGTTATCCATAACCTATATTTAGATTCACGTTGATATTTTAGAGATATACACTATAGCACATTTTGCACAAACAATTCACATACACTCATAGTTTAGAAAAAATCATAATTCATACTTTAATATTATTTAGAAACCAATTTTGCACTTTTAAAGCAACCAGTCACGCCCGTTCGTTATCTCTACCTAGCATTATATAGATAAGAATGATGCATACACGATAAACATATAAGTACTATGGCTGTCGAAATGAATTACGAAAAGCGACTGACCCTTAACCAAAATTATAAACAAATAGGTACATTGCAACCTATAAGGAACCTCAATTTATCGACTAAAACAGTGAAAATACTTGTAATTAACGAATTTTATCTTCTTCAAACCTCTGTATAATGTTCCAATCTTTTTTTCGTAAAACATGGAAAATAATGTAAACAGTACTGCTCGTCACTATTGTTGAAAGTGCAAAATAATTTCTTTACCTCTTTTTAACAAATATTAGACCTTACCTCAATAAACCAAGCGTCAGTTTATTTACGGTGGTATTAGTATCAAGGTTGCACTGTATATAGGAATACGTTATTGTATTACATATATAAGAAAAACACCTACAATTAGGAGCGTGCAAAGGCGGTCTTATTGCTGCAAGCAGTCTTCCAAACAACCTTCGCATTAGTCAATGCTTGGTTAATAAATTAGTGCAGGAGATAATTTAATATATATTATACATTAAGTGAAATTTAAAAAAATAAAGATATTATTATTCACAGTTTTTAGCCAATTCAAAGTCATTTAATGAATGAATTCTCGTAATACTTGGTTTTACATACTGGATGCTTGAGTTTATTATTATATCGGGAGTGAAGGTCTAAATGAATATTAGGATCAGAACAGTTGAAAGAGAGACGTTCTTCGATTTTATACAAGAACTTAAAAATTAACCCGTAAGTTAATTCGTGTTGTTCCAGATTCTGTGAGAATATAGAAACGACCTTTCTTAGCAAACACCTACATTTCAAAAGGTGAATTGAATTTCAATTCAATCAATGAATAGTTTTGGAGATCGCGTGATAACTGAGATTAGTTATTTTCCGCTTATTCATCATTCACATAGAGATACGAAAGTTATTCTCTATCTGACTTTTACGTGTGTCTCAAAACTGCTGGAAAAGCAGAAATATTAGTAAAGGCAAAAGCGGCACACAAAAATGTTCCTTCATTAAACTATCTATGAAAGAGAGAACAAATTATTATCTATCTTTTTTGCTAATGTATAGTCCATTAAAAGAGAAATCATTACTGGCCGAAACGCGTAGGCAGTTAACAAAATGTCATAACAACAATATTCGCACTGCGTGAAAATCGTCACGAAAATATTTGCGTAATGGTTTAAACCAGAATTTTCTTTTATAAATCAAACATCAATCCCGGAGTCTGCCCAAAATAAATGCAATATATAATTATATAAAATCTACAATTCGTGTAAATATTTTACGGTGTATTAAAATTGAATTTAAATGTATAATATTAAGTATATTTTCATGCTTACTGAGTTAGGATAAGATAATGTATATGACTGTACCATATTAAACGTTTTTATGTTATGTACACAATAAATCATTTGACATATGTGCGATACTTTTACTACACACCATTTAATGGATGTAGCTTTTGTTACTCTTTTAATATTAAAGAAAAAGCATAACGAGGCCACAGTCATTACCTCAGATGTAGCCTATCATCAATCAAACGTTATCAATTCCACCCTCTAAATATAACAGATTACAAAACTCGCCTTGAAGCTACCGTCATCGTCTCATACCCTTTCATCTTTATTAGAATAATAGTTTTAGAAAATTGGCTTTACTTTGAAAGATAAATAAAGAGATTTTTCTCGAATTATTAAATGTCGATATCAAATTAGCGTTTATGTTTTAAAATAGGTCAAATTGTTACAATGTACAAAAAAAACTCTAAGTAAGAGATATCTATATTAATAATTCGTAGGTACTCACCAATCATGTGGAGGTTGCGGGCGACGACGAGCCTGCACGCAACAAGGAGGTTCTTGAGGCTCGCAGGGAAGTTGAAGAGCCGGTGGCGGTGGTGGAGGAGGCGTGCAGGCGAGCCTTCTTGCGGCCGCTGCCCCTACGTACTCCACGTAACGAGAAGGAGGCGGCGAACTCGCGATATCCTCCCGGCATGCAGGTCCGCAGCACTTGCGAGGAGCGGGCGGCGGAGGCCTGCACGCCAGGCCGCAATAGACCGGAGGCGGCGGGCGCACCGGGGCCGGGGGCCTGGGCACGTAGCGTTCTACGGGCACGTGCGCCGCGGGGGGCACATAGCGAGGCCGCCGAGCTCGCTCCGCCTCTGCACTCCGGCGCACCCGCCGCGGCGACGCCGAGAACCGATCCGGCAGCGGCGCGGGCGGCGGCGGGCTGAGCCGCTCCGGCGGCGCCACGCTGAACGCGCCTACCGCCGGGAAGCGCTCGCACGGGGAGCGCGCGTACTCCTCGCCCATGGCGCGCGGTCAACCGGACCCGCCGCCGCCCGCGCGCCCTTCTGCGGCTATCGGGGTGTCTCACATGCCGCGCGATGTCTCCAGCGCGCTCACTCCACCGGCGCTCCACCAACACGCAGAGGCTGCGGTACAGTTCCGATGTCCGCATTCACTCCGAGAACGCCATCGCGCCCCGCCGGATCGATAGCGGCGACGCGGTGCGATCTCAGAGGGCCCTCGTCGCGGAGCCCGAGCCGCGAGCCATCTTTCGACGCCGGTAATCCGGTCGAAGGGATTCCGATCAGTTTTGTACACTTGGGCGAGGCGAAACTGCGTCCTCGAGCAAGATGGCCGCTCTCGTCATGTCCGCGTGCGACGCGCCTGCGCTTTTATCACTTTCCGATGTTTGTTTTCACTTGCTTATATTTTGGTATGCAGGAATTACACTAAACGATCCTTTAAAGATAGTTTTTTTCACAGGGGGTTGAGCGATCGATCGGGATATCGCGACGCGAGTATGAAGGTCGTGTCTTGTGTCACCGGGAGGACGAAGAACATGCGTCGCGAAGCGCTTTGCGAGCGAACAACAGCAGCAAATGTACCAGTGCGCGTGTCCAAAGCCTGCGGCGACGTCAGGCCGGTGCGCGTATCGACGCCCCGTTGCCACGAACTGCGCCGTGCCGATAGCCCGAGCCTATGTTCACACCGTATCAACATTAAAGCCAAATATTTCTAAAAGCCTTATGAAACGCATTTTATTGTAAATTTGAAGAATATTTATTACATAACATTTTCGTCCATACATATGCTATATTAATTAAATTTAGTATCAATTGCGCTTATACAACTTACTATTTTGAAAAATATAAAACATGCAGGCTGTTTTAATGATACGGGTGAAAAATACGGTCAAGTGGAAGTCAAGCTCTACTTTTATCTCCTTGAGCCAAAAATAAATTCATATATACTAAGTAGAAGTACAAATACAGACTGATGGGTAACTTCAGAGTATTTCATTAATTACAGCGTACCCGCTAAGAGGGATTATAAATAATAATAATAATAATCTATATTTCTCAGATAAGTACCCAGTACAGTCTCAGTTATATTAAATATAGTAATTACAGGAAATTTAAATAACTAAAATATTGATAAAATAAAATAAAAGGTAAAAATAAAGTAATTAAAATCTAACAAATCAAACTAAATTTATTTGGACTGTGTTGCACAGAATGTCAAAACTTAAAAATTGAGCAGACAAAATTTTCGTTCAATATCTTAACAATAATGTTGGACATTCGTATTTGGTTCCAGAATCTTGTAATACGCGATCTTATGATTGCATAAAAATCTGGCACTCTGGCTTTACCAAACTGTTTTAAATAATTTAGTTATATAATTTTCTAGAAAATTGTACAGAAAATTAGTAAATATAAAATAAAATTTATAATAACATCTTTAAAAATATAACATGATGTTTTTCTTGCTATCCCTTTTCTAATTACATAAAATTTATAGCTGTAATACTTTTGCTATTATAGATGTTAATGAGTGATTAACTATAACATAGCATATAATAATATAATGATTATATGATATATTATAACAATAATCTAATATATAAAAATAAATTTAAACAAAGAAATGAAAAGCTACATCTGATGAAAAAAAACTAGCAGAACGGTCGTCCATAAACTACAACTCAATTTTGTAAGTACTTTTACCGAGTTTAAAAAGGTAAAATAAAACAAGTCTCTAAACAGCTTAAAAAAATCTAATTTCGCCTGCACTTCGAATACTGAATCAAACCTGGCAAATGTTTGCATACATTACGAAGACTACAATCAAATAAGAGCTAATGAACGTAGACTGTAGAGAGCATGAACACGTGAACCATTCACCTCTCTGAACTTTAAACAATTTACATTAGCTTCGATGCATTTCTAATAAAAATATTCTTCTTTTGCAGTATAGGTCGTTGACTAAGTGTAATCTCATATGGATGTAAGTGAATGATTTCAGATGACACATTGTAGTTCAAATATAAGTGCAGTCTTTTTTGTGCACATCGTTGTCGAAACCAAAATAAATTTTCCCAAACATATTTTAGTATTATCTTCTATTCCACTGCATAACACCTTAACGCTTATTCGTTTAACATGGTGTATAGACACGTCTTTACTTAGCAACATAACAAAGTGACAGAGATTTAGTAAAATTTATATATTTGTCAAGTTTAGGCTAGGTACTAACAAATACCAAATATTAAAAAGCAATATATAAACAAATAATATAAAAAATATAGTCAATACTTTTTAAACACATTACAAACTTTTTTTTACTCGAGATTTGAATTAATGCTGTTGTACCATGTTTTTACAAATACAAATGAATACATTTAAATAATGAATTAATATTAATGGAAAAACTGAACCATTTCATAATCGAAGTGTAATTGGAAGGAAAACAATGGCATTTTTAATAAAGACACATGTATATCTTTGAATTAAGAAGACCCGTCTTAATTGTTATTATAAAAGCAATGTTTCATTAAAATGATCATTTGTTCAATACCGTATTCTGTGTAAAACAGAAAATAATATGTGCAAGTTCTTGGAGAATACAGAACTGCTATAAAAAAGATTTTTTTGGAAGTGTGTGATTCACACGTAGTAGAAGTGAAACCTTCAAAAATTCTGGCCTCAAGATATTGAGGAGAATATAAAATTCCGGGAAGAAGATAATTGTGGGTCTTAGTAATGATTTATTTTTAAGTCCTACTGTGCCTAGGCAATGGAGATGGACGGGCCACATGATGCGAACGCGAAACGAAAGATAGACCAATAAGGTATCTGAGTGGTACCCAAGCACCGCGAAAAGACACAGGGCTGACCAGTAAAGAGATGGGAGGACAATCATCCCAAAGGTTGGCAAGAATTGGCAACGGAGCGAAACAAATGCAGAGGAGGCCTATGTCAATGACAGCCTGAGCCGATGCCGACTAAAAATATATAGAACTAGTTAAACTCGCGACGTCGGCTGCATGGAATCTTTTTTGGGTAGCATTTTTATTAATTTAGGCAAATAAGAAACATATGTATAACACCCCCACGTCCCCTTTGCGGGTGGAATTTCGTAAAATCCGTTCTTAGCTGACCTCTACTCGGCAAAAGGAATATTCCTACCAAATTTCAAGTCTCTACGCATTATGGTTCCAGAAATATCGTGATGAGTCAATAGACACCTGGATATCTCATATATATATATATCGTCGTCGTCGTCATCGTTTCAACCGATGGACGTCCACTGCTGGACATAGGTCTCACGTAATGACGTCCACAAGGCCCGATCTTGCGCCGCCTGGCTCCAGCGGCTACCGGCGACCCTCTTTATGTCATCGATCCACCTTGTGGGGGGCTTGCCTCCACTGCGCCGTCCGGTGCGGGGTCGCCACTCCAGCACCTTCGGCCCCCAACGCCCATCGGTCCTTCGGACTATGTGCCCCGCCCATTGCCACTTCAGGTTCGTGATTCGTAGGACTATGTCGGTGACTCTGGTTCTACTACGAATCTCTTCATTTCTGATTCGATCACGTAGAGAAACTCCGTGCATAGCCCTCTCCATCGCACGCTGAGTGACTCTGAGCTTCCGCATGAGGCCCATAGTCAGCGACCCCATTTTCATTAATTTCAGCAAATTGCTTTACAAATAAAAAACGTACGTATAAATACTCCAATGAGTTATTTGCTGTGTATTACTCCAAATAGCTTATAGTCCTTTTTCAGGCTCTAGATTATCGCTGTACCAAATTTCAATCAATTTCGTAAAATCAACTTTTAGCTGATCTCTACTCGACAAAAGAAATATTCCTACCAAATTTCAAGTNACGATGACTGGGTGAGGCGGTACATGGATATTAGACATAATTTTCGTCTTATCCGTGTCCATTTTCAGGCCCACCTATTGAGAAACTCTGCTGAGGTCATCGAGCATTGTATTGAGATCTTTGAGAGTCTCTGCTATAATGACTACGTCAACGGCAAACCGTAGATGAGTGATGTACTCACCGTTGATGTTGATGACTAGTCCGTTCCACTCCAAAAGCTTAAAAAGGTCTTCCAGCACCGCAGTGAAGACCTTCGGGGAGATAACATCTCCCTGTCGCACTCCACGTTGCAGTTGGATAGACGCTGTGCTTTGGTCATGTATACGGACTGACATGGTGGCGTTTTCGTACAAGCACTTCAGCACGTGTATGTAACGGTAGTTAATTCGGCATCTCTGTAAAGATCTCAACACAGCCCATGTTTCCACCGAATTGAAGGCTTTCTCATAGTCCACGAACGCTAAGCAAAGTAGCTGATTATACTCTTCGGTCTTCTGTATAATCTGCCGCAGCGTAAAGATGTGGTCTATGGTACTAAAGCCATTTCGGAATCCGGCTTGTTCGGGAGGCTGGAAGTCGTCAAACTTGCGAACGAGACGATTCGTAATGACTCTCAAGAACAGTTTGTAGACATGACTTAACAGCGCGATAGGGCTGTAGTTCTTCAATAAGGTGTTGTCACCTTTCTTGAAGAACAACACCACCACGCTCCTATGCCATGCCTCCGGCACTGTGCCATCTAGGATGACGGAATTGAGCATTCGCTGAAGGACTTTGAGTACCGATTTTCCACCCGTCTTCAGGAGTTCTGCTGTGATTAAGTCATCACCTGGTGCCTTGCTGTTCTTCATCTATTAGAGAGCCATACTAATCTCGTACAGACTGACGTCCGGGATGTCTTCAATGTAATGTCGGGTTAGTTTGGTTCTGGGATCTGCAGCCAAAAAGTCAATAGGCTTGAGAGTCGATGAGTATAGCTGTCCATAGAAACTCTCGACCTCGCTCAAAATCTCTAGTTTCGACGCAATGAGCTTGCCATCACTGGTCCTCAGCCGCGTAAGTTGGCGCTGACCAACAGACAGGTCTCTTGCGAACACTTTGGAGCCCTTATTGCGTTCAATAGCATCTTTGATACGCTCCATATTAAAGGTTCGCAGATCACGTTATTGTGACTTGGAGATCTGTCTGTTGATATGCTGGTAATCGGATGCGTCCGCTGCAGGCTGTTAGCTCATTGTTTGTCTTTGCTCCATGAGATTGAGAGTGCAGTCACAGAATCTCTTGGTTTTCTTTTTACGGGCTCTGAAGTACTTAGTCCCAACCATATGGACAGTTTCTACTAGCCTATTGTTAACCTCATCCACAGATTCGCATTCCACAAGGCCATCGAAGCGGTTTTGCAGCTCTAGTTGAAAGCTCTCGGGGGTCTTGAGTTTGAGCACGAGTAGGTCGGAGCGTAGACTTCACCAGTCTGTACTGTTCTCGGTGTACGTTGATATTCAATGTGCCTCTTACCATGCGGTAATCGCTCCCAGTTTTCACTTTACTGATCACAGAGACATCATTGAATATATGCCGTTTCGTAGACATGATAAAATCTATCTCATTTCTCGTGGAACCATCGGGACTCAGCCAGGTCCATTTTTGGAGCAGCAGTTTCTTGAAAAAGGAGTTCATCATGTAGAGTCCCTCCTTTTCCATGAAATCAGCGAGCATCTGTCCCCTCTGGTTCCGTTGCCCATAGCCATATTGCCCCACTCTCAACTCTGCCCCACTTCGTTCGCCGAGTTTTGCGTTAAAATCTCCCATCACAACATTGTAGAATGTCCGAGAGGTATGCATGGCCCTGGATATGTCCTCATACATAACCTCTACAACCTCTCATCCGGGTGTGATGATGTGGGTGCGTAAACCTGGATGACCTTCAGCAAATACCGTTTGGTAATTCTGAATATCAGGTACACTACCCTGTTGGACACGCTGTTAATTTCTACAATGCTGTTGACGAGCGATTCGGGGACAAGGAATCCGACACCACCTTGAGATTGAATTTCACCTTCCCGGCAGTAAAACAAGTTACCGGATTCGAGGATTATCGTGTCCTCCCCCTTTCTACGGACTTCAGACAATCCTATAATATCCCAGTGTAACTTATTTACTGCTTCTTCCAGTTCGAAGATCTTTTCGTCGGTCCTCAAAGTGCGTGCGNATGTATAACACCCCCACATCCCCCTTGCGGGTGGAATTTCGTAAAACCCGTTCTTAGCTGACCTCTACTCGCCAAAAGGAATATTCCTATATATATATATATATATATATATATATAGCCCATTAACGTCCCACTGCCGGGCACAAGCCTACTCACTCCAAGGAGCGAGGGTTTTTAGAGCATAGACCCACCACGCTACTCTACTGCGGATTGGCAGGCATAGTACACAAGTGTACTCTCTATTCCTTCATTCTCATAATCCGACACGACCGGAGAGACATCAGGTGCAAGACCGACGGCTTAACGGGCTCTCCGAGCCAGGGGGTGGATCACACCGCCTACTTCCCAACTTCGGGCAAATATTGAGAAAATCTTATTAGAAAACTCAATATTAATTTTTGAATTGGCCCGACCCGAGGGTTTTTAGTGCGGATTAGCAGAGACAGAACACAAGTGCACTCTCTCATAATCCGATATAATGGGAATCCAATATGACCGGAGAGAGATCAGGCGCAGCACCGGCTTAACGTGATCTCCGAGACGAAGCACTTCGGGTAAATATTACAATCCAGGACCTCATGCCTGTAGTCGAACATGCTAACCACCACTAGACCAATGAGGCAGTTTATATTTATATTTAAATTAGATTAAAATATGATATCTATGTTAAAGTAATTTTAAGTAATATCGGGCGGAGAATAAAGGCCATTTTTATTTTATTCATGCCTTGACAAACACCAGTGGAGAGAGTACGAAGAAGAGCACAATGAGAACCACAAACATAAGAAAGACTGTATAATACTTCCATGTAATTGTCTATCACGTTAAATGTTATAAATGTGTCTGTCTTCTTTTACTGTCGCTTTTTCGTTTCAAAAGTTTTCACTTCAATAACAAATCGAGATTATCGCACATTTGCTACACATATATTTTCAAAATAATGCTATAAACACTTTCATTTAATAAAAGCGAAACATTGGTACGAATTACCCTTTTTTAAGACATTTAAACATCGGTTTTCTCGTGAAATTGCTATTGCTTCGCCGTACGTACATTGTACGATGTCGGTATCTTTTGGACCATTACCCAATTAGATGTAACAGGGCTCAGCCAAACGAATGCAGGCACCTGTCGCCTGATCTCATTATGTCTCCTCTTTATTGCCCCACACCCTAAGGGGAGACGTCTCGTGTTACATTCACACATACTTTTTATGAAATATTAAATAGGCTTGTATTATGAAAAAAATACAATATTTAACTTCTTACCTTATTAAAATAAAGATTTATATTCTCTAAGAGATAAATTCAAAGTATCTCTCACGGTACCGTCGCATATATTTTTATACAAGAAAATCAAACTTGTAATCCCATACTTTAGAGTGAAGAAGGTTTAGTAATCGTTTTTCGGGTTGAGCATACGCATTAATACGATACCGCAATCAGTTTTAGATTTGCTTCCACATCATTTTAAGTAATATGTCATAAACATAGTTCTACAAAAGGAAAATTATAACGTTGGCGATTATTTAAGCGATACAAATGTTTGAATTGGATTCCAGTTGCACACAGAAACAAAATGATACACCTTGTAGCATACAAAACTATTTTTAAAAGTGTAACTACTTAATTTCTTCTCAGCAGAAACATCTTTCCAAACCGGTGGTTGTTACCAACGGACAGATTACTAACGATGACTAATGAATGAAGATTTACGATACAAATTCTAAATTCTTTATAGCCATTAAATAAATAATGTGGCGTGCAATTGAATTAGGGATTAAAACTAGACATATTAAAATATATTGACAACTTGAATGTTGTATAAAAATGTATGAAAGAGGTTTGGACTTGATTCCAATTGCACATGAAAGGTAAACATTGTAACCTACTAACACTATATTTAAAGGAGTAGCCGTTGAGTAGTTTTCTTCCCGGTTTCTTATCAACGGAATTAACTTCCTGAACAAGTGATAGATTTTTTACTAACGGACAGACTACAGACGATTCAAAGGTGCTTCTTGAGACTACTTAAATAAAGAATATTTTGATTTTATAAGAAACACTTCGGTTCTTCCGAAATTTTGGTACTAAACTGTTAGTTCCACTTTTTTATACACCCACATACTTTCACATAATTCTCTTTGTCCTTAAGGTTGTGCGGAAGAAAACGCTGATCAGTAAATAGACAGCCTTTTTATTCGTACGCTTTTTATTTCTTGTGCCTTTCTGGCACAGTAAACCTTTATCAGTTTTTGTATGGTATAGTAAAATAAAGATTTTATAAATAAATATACGTTTTTTCATCGCAATTAAAAACATTATCGGTAATTTCTGCTTGAGAACTACAGCAACAGTTATAAAATTGAGTTGCTCGCACAAAATTCACGAAATGTTTTATTGCATTTTTGTCATACGTATAACGGAAACCTGTTGTCACATCCTTTGAACAATCACCGTAGAGTCGAATGGATCTATGGGTGGGATATTTTCTGAATTGAATGACGCTTTATAATTGTTATTTGAACATTGAAGCTGCACGTAATAATTATGTAAAATCACAATAATATGTAAAGTCATCAGTTTGATCAATACACCATTGGGAAGTACTTTTATTACATTCATCAAACATATAAATATACTAATCATCAAAAATATATACGTTTATATTGCAAATTTACTCCTTACGTTCTGGGAATTGCGAAACAAAGCTAGCTCAGAATAATAGTTATATTATCTTAGAAAATCAGGCTGCATATTGTGAAACAATCTAATGTAGTAACTAATTTGACCTTTTTGAATTTACACCAATATTTGTATATATATATAATATTAAAAACGAATGCGTTATTCAGACTGTTTGTCACCCTTGTTGCGATAAATAATGTTACCTTACAGAGGAAAATGTCTTTTAAGAAGTGAAATGGTGGACAAAATTTACACGCATATCCTTCATTTTAAATAAATAAAGCAGTCGCATTCATAAATTTGGAAAATTTCATACCTAAGACTATAAAAGAAGGATTGAAATTTCTTACAATATAAGTAACAATACCTATTGAGCAAAGACAGAGCGATAACTAGCAATGAGAGGTGTAATGTAAATTCTGAAGTTATTTACAAATCCGTGTTGTCTGAACTCATCTTAGAGGGTAATTAATAAAAAAAAGCTAAAAGTAATTATTGGGTACAGGCGCGTACGAATACACCAAAATAATTTCAGGTTTTATTTCACCAGAAAGCACAATATTGAATTTTTAAAGAAGAACTTAGTAAGTAGTAGCTCATTAACGTCACACTGCTGGGCACAGGGCTCCTCACTCATATGAGAGAGGGTTATTAGAACATAGACCCACCACGCTGCTCCACTGCCGATTGGCAGGCATAGCACACAAGTGCACCCTCTGTACCTGCACTCTCATTGTCCGATGTGACGGAAATCCGACACGACCGGAGAGAGGTCAGGCTTAACGTATTCGCCGAGGCATGAGGGTGGATTACTCTGTCAACTTTGGGCAAATATTGAGAAAAAGTTTTTGAATTGGCTCGACCCGGGACTTGATCATGCTAATCACTAAAACAATGAGGCAGTTGTAACAATGAGCAGGACGACTTGGTAAAATAGTATTAATCATACCACTTAATTACAAGATACTATTTGTTCCTAATTGCAAGTGGCTTTTACTTAATATTTCATTTAATAACTTCCATTGTAAAAATTACCTTCGTTATTTTATAATGCCAATTGTTCCACAAAATCTCTGTTCCCTTATACGACCGAATTCCTTGTGAATTTCTTTAACACCATTACCCAATTAGGTGTAACAGGGCTCTGTGAAACGAATGCTGCCACCTGCGGTCTAATGTCATTGTATTACCCATTTTATTGTATTGTGCAAACAACCTTAGGTTACTGTCGCATTTCACATTAATGAAATCTTTTATGCAAATATAAGTGTACCATTATTTTACTTACATTAGTAACGTTTTGATTACCGCAAGGGGTGTTTCAATTATATTACTTGTTATTGTTATGCCTTCTCTAAACCAATTATATTAGTTTTTATATGCTTATACTTATTTTCGCGTCCATTTTACACGAAATAATATTCAATCAGCCCTTAAACCACTTCGCTTACGCACTTTTGTACTATTTCTATTAGCTACGTTTTATCTATATTTAGATTTCGCTAAGAGGTTTTCTTTGAGGATGTTTGCGGGAGAAAATCTCAATTTCCAGTTAATAAGACCTCATTTTTTAATAAAATCATCTGTGTCATGGCCATGAAAACATACCACAATTTACCCAAAAACATACAGAAGTTCCAGGACATAAATTTACTTTAAAAATTCGCCTGACTTTTGCATTTTTGTAATGTTTAGGGTTTTTTTCAAATTAGGTTATATATACAAATATTCAGAATCAAAATCGAAATATTCATGATTCAAGTTGGCTCAAAAAGCATTTTTGAATCGTCAGTAGTCGGTCTGTCGGTAACAAATCTACCACCCGTTCGCGAAGTTAATTCCACTGAGAAGACACCGGTTAGAAACTCAACGGTTACTCTTTTAAATATCGTTTTTGTAGGTTATAGTGTTTTTACCTTTCATGTGCAACTGGAATCAAGTCCAAATGTTTTTCATTCGGTTTTATATAACATTTAAGTTGTAAATTTATTTTAAAACGTTCATTTTTATCCCCTTATTTTATTACACGCCACATTAGGCATTTAATGGCTTAAAAAAATTTGGAATTGTTGTAATAAATGTATTGTTTGCAGTAATTTAAAATTATAATAATCCGACGGTCTCTCTGGCGCAGTGGTGCGAGTGAGTACTCGCGTTGCTAGCAGAGGTCCTGGTTTCGATCCCCGGTAGTACGAATTCAGGAAATTGTATTTTCTAATTTTTCTGAGTCTGGTCTGGTGGGAGGCTTCGGTCGCGGCTAGTTACCACCCTAACAGCAAAAGTCGTACCGCCAAAAATAAAGATTTGTGTTCCGATATGATGCTGTGTAGAAACCATGACCGTATGTCTCCTCTTATCAGATTAGCGCGCTTCCATCTTAGACGGTATCATCACTTATCATCAGGCGAGAGCACAATCAAGCGCTAAAACTGCGCTATTTGTAATTAGATTTTAACAATCATGAAATGTGATAAAAATAAGAAACAAAAATGTTTCTGTAGATAATATTTTTAAAACACTAAACGTTTTAAGAACGTCTGTCTATCGCTACAACAGATAATGTAGCCTTCTTAGAATATTCCATTTTCCAACAAAATCCAGGTTGATAGTCACAATTTTAAAATGATTTGCTTTTGTTCAATTAACGTGAAATAGGTCAGTCTTCACTAAGAGGAAAAGGTAAAAATATATTTAAACGCTTATTCCTCCTAATAATGTTGCGTACAATTTTGTTTTTTAAATTTAACAAAACGTTTTATAAATAACGACAGCAGGCGTTTAATGACAATGACAGATTGGTTTATAAATAAGTAGGTACTGTTATTAGGTGTATTTTGAAAATAGCCAATACGATGACAGTCAAATAATTTGTTTTTTAACTGTTAACACAGTTTATCAATAAATAATTTAAGAAAACTAATTGAGAAATCATTCTATAATTTGAAAGAATACTTAGAAGACAAAAAAGCGTGGGAGTGAATGAATTGCTCTATATGTATATAGATATAGAATATTTTTAAATTAAATATTGTAATGATGATAACAAAAAAAAAAAAAAATACACCCGACTGAGTTTGTTGTGGGCTCTTCTCAGATCAGGGCGCGAAGGAACCCTCGTAACTTTAGATTGTAAGTCGTTCTTTTATGTTATCATCAGTCATTCATTTAAATAATAAATAGAAAAAAAAAACGATATTTGACGATTCAAAAGTGCTGTAATAGGCCTACTTGAATAAAGATATTTTGACTTTGACTTTGACTTTGAAAGATTTAATATATTTTTAAAATATACTGCTGCATTGGCAGATTAGCCACACAATTGTAAAAGTTAATTTCACAGAAGAGCCGTTTAAAATTTAAGAATAGTTTTATATATACCTATGACATTGACATTTTATGATTCCTCAGCGAAATAGAATATGCTGCATTCTGCACGGATATTGTGGATCCTAAGTGATATTTTCAAAAATTACCATAGTTACTTTGTAACCCAAAATAACGATTCTTTTAATCTCCGACTAACATGAATAATAACTTAAAACAGATTGAACGGTTCTAGGTTTAACAATCCGGACACTTTCAAGGCCTTAGTTAGAATTAATTCTTGTAAAGAATAGTGCATTGAATGGCTGTGTAGACGACTCAAACTTTTCCTTATAAAAATTTATATATCTATAGGTTTAAGTAAGTAATTCTGTGATTAACAGTTTCTTTTATTTTTATTAATAGTAATCAACATAGTACTTACTTATATATACTTTTTTATAATTATTTATACATGGAAAGTCTCATCTCTTTAAAAATATACATACTCCTACAGGATTTATTTACTTAAACAACACAATATAAACAAACTGCCTCATAAGTCTAATGTTTAGCATGTTGGGTTGCAGACATGAGGTCCTGTGTTCGAGTCCCGGGTCGTGTGAGTTTAAAAATCATTAATGAGTTTTCTATTAAGATTTTCTCAATATTTACCCAAAGTTGGGAAGTTGGCGGTGAACTCCAGCCCCGTGTCTCGGAGACCACGTTAAAGTGTCGGTCCTGCGTCTGATGTCTCTCTGATTGTGTCGAAATGCTGTCACATCGGACTCTGAGAATGGAGGAATAGTGAGTGCACTTGTGTTAGCGCGAGTATATACTTGTGTACTGTAACAACCATCAGTGGCAGAGTCGGACTGGGCTAGAAGGGTCCGGCTGACAAGGCGGTGCCCGTGACTATATGATGGTAGATGGGATACTATCGGAAAATACTGAGATACACAAATCTAGATATACAAAAAATAAAATGTAATTATCAACGACGTAATAAAGCAACCATTGAGTGCTTGGTTACTTTGGCGTCCTATTTTTATGTTTTGTACAAAGTGGGACAAAAGTCCCGCAACCACTTTGATTACCTTTGTTCAAATAAGATAAGTAGATTTGGTTTTCATAAAAAGTTTATTTGGTCTTTACATTTATTTTTCGTTATGATTGGAAAATTATAATGGCTAAAAAGTGGTGACCGCGATTCGCTATACAACTTTCGGCTCTTTTTAAGGTAATGTCAATGTTAGTAAAATAATTCTGAACTATATTTGCGTTACCAATAAGGGTCTAGAAATGTATTAAGTATGTACTAATCAATAACCAATATACTTTCCAAGGCAAAGAGGTAAATAACGACTTCTATAAAAAATAAATGGACTTCTCACTTATTTAGAATATCCTGAATCATTTTATACGATGAATAGATTTTCCTATTGAACTTTAAATAAAGCCAATATGCTTCCATCGATCAACTCAAATACTTAATAATAGTACTTAGGAGGGCTTAATAAATTCAGCCGTACCTGACTTGTTAATTTATCAAATCTAAGCTAAAGTCACTGAAGCAATAAATTTCTTAAAGCGTAAGGCTTTTCAATAGGTTTCTATTCTTTGTTATAAGAATTGTTACACAAAATTGTAATTTCACATGGAACAAAACCTAAAAAGTAAAAAATATATATATGCGAACAATTTTGACATAGACTCTGGAAGATTTTTGAAGAAATAACGAATATAACCTATGGAGTAAAATTAGTAGTAATATAATATATTTTTATTGCGTTATGTTTTGTATAATTTTTAACTTTTCTATAATATATCCTAAACTGTTTCGTCATTGAAAATCAAGGACAGTGAAACTCTATTTTGTAGACAAAACTAGTTTACTTTCATTTTTCTTCTTGTTTCATTATTTAGTTTAAATAATACTGTCTTGATCGTTATACCATTTTTGTTTTATATTCCAGGTGTTACTTATTTCAAAATTATATTTAATTGAAAGTCCGATTTTGCATTTTGTGCAATAATAATTTAAAGTAAACAAAAATTAATATTGCTTTCCGCAAAGGCATGACTCCTTATTATTTTCAATACAATATCGCAGTTCAGCTTCAAAGAAGGAAGCAAGGCGTAAACTGACGTAAGTAATGTTTCAATGAGATAAAGTCAAACTGGGCCAACAGGGAAAATCCTTTATTAGAAAATTGCGCAAGGAAAATGTCAAGGTCTGGTACGGGGAAAGAAAGGGATAAGATAATAATGTTAAACAAATTGATATTTATTTTCTAAATACAGTACATACATATTTTTTTACGCAGTTATAACATTTGTCTTAATGTTATTTATTACAATTAATTTTTAACATTTTAATCGCGTCTGATATAAAATATAATTTATGATACCATCACGAAAATACATATTATTGAATATACAACAAAACATTATATTAGACATTATTTTACGCATGTCTTACTTGACTAAACGTTGCCCGAGTGTAAATTTATAAGCGACTCCGTACAATACATTTATATTTCTCTATAATATTCATATTTTTAATACGCACCTGTGATATTTTCAATGTTTTTGGATATCTTGACATATATAACATTGGAACCTATTCAAATAAATATCATGTTAATTTTTTCCGCCTAAATAAAAGAAAAATTTATATATTATTTCTTAACTAATGAAAGCGTTACTTTTGAATTGTATTCTATGTTATTTAATAAGCTTATTATTTATTTCCCAAATATCAATAAATTAATAGATAAACATTACGAGGAATTAAAAAACTGGAAGAAAATCTTATACTAGTCACTGTAGACAGTCGTATGCACTGACGAAATAGATTTTTAACAATGAATATTTTTTAATAATTCCTAAATTAACGTTAGCCTATTACAAAGTATTGTTATTTATTAACGAAGGTAGCCCATTCGTTAAAAAGATAAAACATTTAAAATGTAATACAAACTATGTATACAACAAAAACGGCTTAAAAAAGTAAAAAAGACTTCAATATTAAGAAAGATTGTATGGTCTAAAATCTTTACATTAAAAGAATAAATCTAAAAAAAATATTACTATAGTTTTTATATAAAATACCTTAATCGTTTTACTTAATATGTATTGTTGTAAATGTAACTATTCACTGGCTGTTGGTATGCAGGTTGGTATGGAGGTGGATACTGTACTGGAAATGGCTTCTCACAATCATCCCACAACCACCACACCGTTATCAAAACCTCAACATTTATTAACAGTAGCGATATCAACGGAATGGCAATTTTACTTATTAACATTTTTAAACCGCCCTTCATAACTAAAAATGGTTTTAATATGCCATCGAAAATTACCTCTTTAAATCCTTTAAATAAATTGTTAGATCCGGAGCCAAGGAGTGCAAGTATTAATCCCATTAATCCATTCATTTTATTCGACATTTTATCTGTAACTGGCTCTAAGAAGTTAAATTTCGGTAACGCTTTGTCTGTTGATTCATGTCGAATAGTCGTAGGCGGTACATATAAAGGAGCTGAATCATGAACCGATGGTGTCCAGGAATCATAATTTTGCCGCAATGAATGCTTAAATTTATTTAAATCGTCGACATTATTAGTTGTACGTAATTTTTGATTTTCCTCTTCGGCTACACCGGAATATTCTTTAATCGCGTTAAGAAATTCGTTGAAAGAGGAACTTGGATTTTCCTTTTCATTTTTTCCTGCAGTTGGCAAAGGCTGTGATTGCATCGCACCAGCGTGAATTATCTGTTGCTGAGGCACATGATACGAGCGAGGAGGAAAATTTGAATTTGGAAACGATAATTTATTCGCTCCAATTTCTCCTGGTTCTGTTCGAAATTCAAAAGGCGAATACATAGGTACTTCCCCTGTCACACAATGTACGCACAGATAACAATACATTATTATCACTTTGATCTTCATGTTCACGTTAATCGTCTAATGATTTCTTCAATGTAATGCCTTCTCGATCAACAAAACATATGTGGAAGTTTCGAACAGTAATTGACCTGCTTATAACAAAACTGCATGCCTTCACACTTTTTCAAATAATGCATAGTTTTCAAAACGATATATGTATATAAAATAAACATTTACTGTTAGTTATTTTGACATTTATATGAATGTAATAACTAAAAGGTGAGTCAAAGCTCTCTACTCCCTTTCATATGATTGAGGAAGCCATTGCCCATCAACGGGACATCATTAGGTTATTTTTTTACACATTTTCACTTTATTGTGCATATTTATTATTCAAAAAAAATAGAGCTAAACGTATCTTAAGTAATGGCTAAACAAAAGGCGGTTTTATCGCTTCATAGCGATCTCTTTCAGAAAACCTAAAAAACAGAGAAAGACAATAAACGTAATAAAGGTAGGCGGTGTATGTATAGCTATGTAACCGTTATAATTATATTAATATACAAGATCAATAAATAATAACCAACCAACAAGCTGCTACCTATTTCAACAAGCAGATATAAAATCTTTAACTAAATTTTGAAGATGCTTACCAAGAGTTCGATCATGCACCTCCAGCGCCGCCAATAAAGGAAAAATATACTTTGTGAATTTGTGTAAAAAATAATTGAATATGGTCTGTAGAAAATATATTTTAAGTATAAAAATATAACGTATAAATAAAAATATTAACATTAATAAAATTTGATTCCAAAAATCGTCAAAGTCTAGTCAAAGTCAAACATAAACATTAGTGTATAAATAAATATAGAATCAGCTAATATCAATTCCTGAGTTGCATTCCAGTGACATACATTGCGCAACCTTCTCACCAGCAAGAATACTTAACAAGGTCTTAGCAACGAAGCCATCGTCATCGACGTCATCAATCATAGAAAATGTTAATGCCGAACCAAAATTACTTCCCCAACCACTATCAGAAGATCTTTGTAGCACACATGCAAGCCGCTCCGAACAATCCATTATAACTCTCGATTTATTCTTCCTCTTCTTCTTCTTCAAATATTTTATAATTTTCGATATCACAGGCCACAATAAAAGAGCTTTCAATCCCATTTTTGCGAACACCATCACTGTTATGGGTAAAAGTAATAGCTTTACAGTGAGTATTTTTAAAAAACCTATAGCCGCTGCAGACATCATAATTTTAGCAGCACTTCCCAATATACTGGCAAAAGAGGCTAAAGTGTCAGGTTTCGGGCATGAAGTATGATAATAACCGTCGGAGTACGTTTTGCGAATTGGTTCAGAATAATAATTCGAAGCACCAGAAAATAGGTCTAAAAAAGGTAACGGTGAATGGGGAGTTACTGTGCTCAGCGACTGATCTTGAGCAACAGCAATATTTATCGCAGCGTAAAAAACAACAACATTTCTCAACATGACTAAATCAACTGTTACACTTCGAAAATTTTAGAACTCTTAAAACCTTTACTATGAAATCAAAATTTCATGTCTAACAAATTAGTAAACGATTAAATGAGAAAGTGAACCTACTTTTAATAATAAGATCGTTGAGCCAAATTGTACTGATCTACTTTAAATGCGAATCCAAAGTAAATGAAATAATTTGTTTTCAATAATTTATTAATTTCTGTAACATTAATTATTTAAGTCCGTTATGATTTCCAGTACCTTATTATTTAATTATTTTAGACTACTTAAACCTTCGTCTTCATATGAAGTACATATCCAGGCTTAATGGCTGTGTGTATGTAAAATCATTGCCTTTCCTATTATATCTAATGGAAGAAAAAAGGAACACATAGCGTAAACGTCAAAAGTGGCGGGAAAGTTTTTAAAATCTAGTTGGTATTGTCCATTTAATCCATAAAATCTAAATAAAATATCGTAAATGGTTATGATTACTAGAAGTACTTACAGAAAGACCTCAGAAAGTTTAAGTAGTGATACGTCAGGCAAAAATAACAAACCGCCATGGTGTTCCTCAGGTTGGCTTATTATATACCTACAAATATATGATTCGTAGTGAATATATTTAATATGAGAATTTAATAGGAAATGCTCTGCTAAATGTCTACACTATTACCGAAGCCTAAACATTTATGAAAAATCTTTTTGAATGTTGCACCTAAATACATGTTGATATAAATAGATATCCTTCTATCTACTTATATCAATGTTCATGTTTTATTGTTAACCAAAATATTGGAGCTCAATGTTAGGTATACGATATAAATAGTTGTTCCTGGCGGGATCCCCTGTTTAGTTCCTGATCACCTGGAAATACGGTAAAGTTCGTTATTTACAGTTAGATAAATAACGAATATTTATAACTTATATATATTTGTCAATTTAAACCATTTATGAATCCACCTGGACCCACAAAATACCAAAAAAAAATCATCAAAATTGTTCCAGTAGTATGGGTGTTATATCTGATTCACTCGTAAAGAAAAATTATACATAAATTATATATTGTATATAGATAAATGGATAGGTACAACATGTGGTATATTGCTATTTTAAAAAGCTTTGGGATAAATGAAGCCAATTGAATATATGTTGGGTTTTATCTGAAATGCACAATACACAATATTACTATACATATAAAGACAAGACAAATACATTATCATGTACATATTTTATCATCATTTGTACTATAGAAAAATATTATGTTTATCTTTTATATAAAAAAAAAATGATTTGATGTGTCTATGTGTAATACATAAATTTCAGATGTTTTAATGAAGTTATAACTGAGCATACTACAAACATTATGAATATTCAAATAAGCCTCAAATGAGATTGAAACTTTCATTTGAAAATACTAAGCTATTTTTGAATTTGTTTAGAAATGATTTACTTAATTATGAATTATCTGCGTCCACCGCCTGGTCAGCAGAACGGTGACCCAGTAACTTGTTTGCAATACTAAATAAACAAGCTCTGAGAATATTGCATGAGCTATTCGAATGCTAAACTAGTTTTCGTTCATACTTTATGCCCCATGTTATAAATAATTCAAAAGAAGCGGGTCATGTGAATACATATTTAAGAAAATTTAATATTTATCTTGACATCGTATCTCTATATTCTTTTATAGTCGCATATATTTGATTTTGTTCTGCAATTTCAACATACAATACGCCTTGCCGCAAGGCATGACGGTTGACGGCCTCGCTGGCGCAGTGGTGCGAGTACTCGCCTTGCTAGCTGAGGCTCCGGGTGTGATCCCCCGTAGGACGAATTTAGGAAATAGTATTTTCTAATTTGTCTGAGTCTGGTCTGGTGGGAGGCTTCGTCCGTGGCTAGTTACCACCCTACCAGCAAAGACGTACCGCCAAACAGAGATTTGTGTTCCGGTACGGTGCTGTGTAGAAATCATGAGGTATATCGCCTCTTACCAGATTAGCGCGCTTCCATCTTAGACTGTATCATCACTTTCCATCAGATGAGATTACAGTCAAGTGCTAAACTCAGCAATATAAAAAATGACACGCTCATAACAAATGTCCCATATTCGATCCTCGGCCTAATTTTTAAACTTCATTGGCGATGATCTTCAAGCAAGTCTATAAAAATTAAATTTAACTATTAATTGTAAAATACCCCATCTAACAAACCCACTGAAAAACATTTAATTATTTGTTTTGTTTATCTTGAAGTAGTTGGGGCCCACGGATTATCTGAGAAATATTAGAGATCTTCTAACGATTTTATACTTGTACTTACGAATTTAATACGAGCATTTCTCACTAGTAAAGTCAATCAGTAGGTTATCTAGATTGAGTAGTTAATTTATTAAATAAGCATCCATTATTACAAAGGTTTTCTGGACAAGATTGCTTGCAGCAATAAGACCGATTTTGCAAGCTTTAGTTTTCATTCTTAGTTTTGTATTTCCTGTATGTGTTTCTGTGCAATAAAATGTTTCTATCTATCTAGATATATAGTGAATATTATGACATATAACAAAAAACAAATGTGCATACATATACATGTATATATTTTTTTACAAATATTTCAATTCATTATGTTCGCCTTTCGTTCGCCTCACCATACGTAACGCTCTCGTCACGCTTTCACCAGCTTACTACCCGAGCCAAGCATGCGTAAAGAAATTTTATTTCAAAAATATTAAGTAAATTAGTATTCTGCCTAGAATTTTTTTTAAAGTCATTACCCAATAACAAACCTTTTATGTTAGCTTTTAATAGAAAACGCTGTATTGCACATAATTAATTCAATTTCAAAATTGTATTAACAATAAGTGCCATCTACTATTAGGTAAATAAAAATGCATTTGAACTGGAGCGGATGAATAAAAAAATATTGAATTTATGATTGAAAAGTTTTAACATGATATACAAAAAGAGAGAGCTAATAGTAGGAACTAAAAATAAATTAAATCCCGTCTCCAATTTTGTCAAGATTGTTTACTGCGCTCACATAAATATTACGCGATATGTTGGATTTTTTATTCCTAAACATGAGAAATGATTCATAACAAATTTTAATCGTCATCAAGTTGTTGTTGTCCAATTCGTCGGTATCATCATCGTTCCTGGCAAAAATTTATAAAATTGGTTTTGAATGCATTAAAAAGTAATGATTGAATTACACGAACACATTTTTTTCATTCCCTATTAAAGCTAACACAAAAAGGCACTACGAATCGGCAGTGTCATTCGTAAAATTAAATAGAATATTGAAACATATTCTCGCAAAGAGAGCCGCTTGAGGTAAACCAATGCTTCGACACGAAGGCTTACATATCTCTGATGTATCGAGAAATGAATTAATTAGAAATAAAATTCAATTATGTAACCATAAAAAGGTTTCCATTTACTCACTTTTGCAATGTTGCTTTAAAAGTTTAAACCTTTATATATTAGGGATGTAGTTTTTAAATATAAATATTCTCAAATATTGTTATAAAATAGAAAAAAAGCCATCAAAACCAAATTACATTGGTTGTGCATCAAAAACTGAAATAAGATAAAAATGGATCAGCGTAATTTTTGACGTTAATTCATAATTATATCCATCCAATTCATAATTTTTTGCGTGAAATATATATATATATATATTCATTTTTTCAAAAAATACTAGAGGGATTTTGACGAATCCTCATTTTTAATAATACCAAAGCACCACGTAGATGTAATGTATATGTAACATCAGATTATGCTACAGCGACTTGTAATTTAGCTAATCATATATAAATATAGGCTTAGGCTATATTAAAACTCAAAACGGTGAACAACTTAAAGATTCACGGCATGACAACGCTTAAATGTAATTCTAAAGAAATTTATCTAATCTAATGTTTTGCGTGAGAAAGTTCTTTGAACAAATTTTATTTTGGGCGTACTAAAAACTATTATCTTGGTAATGTAAAGCAAGTTAGAACTTTTTTTATTACGTGCAAAACAATGTCTATTCTTCTTAATTTCACAAATATTACCAGCCAAACTACGCAAACCATAATAAATACGCACATCAAATGAAATAAATATAATTTTAATATTATAAAATATTCAAGTCAAACAATGTATGACAATGACATTTTTTGGTGCCACGGCGTTATTTTCGCCGATTTAAATATTACTTTTTTGCACAAACAAATATAAACTACCCTGAAATTGTCCTATCTACTAAAGTAGAAATTTTTAAACATGTATTGTGTAATAATTCATCAAAACTATTACATTGTATGATTGCTTCATTGGTCTAGTGGTTGGCATATTTGACTACAGACATGAGGTCCTGGATTGTAATATTTGCCCGAAGTGCTTCGTCTCGGAGATCACGTTAAGCCGGTGCTGCGCATGATCTCTCTCCGGTCATATTCGATTCCCATTATATCGGATTATTAGAGTGAAAGAATAGAGAGTGCACTTGTGTTCTGTCTCTGCCAATTCGCACTAAAAACCCTCTCTCATATGAGTGAGGAGGCCTGTGCCAATGGGACGATAATGGGCTGCTACTTACTTATTCATCCAAAGCAGCAAGTTGTCAGCGGCAACGTTACTCAACCATAATAGTTTCAGTCAATCCATTATTAAAATTCTAAATCCAAAAAAACAACAAATCAGGTCATTCGCGGCGCGTTTAAATACTTTTGATGGATATTATAGCTGAGTCCGTCCCTAATTCGAGCGACCCAAAAACCGAATAGCTTGCATAATGCAATTGGAGCGTGCCACCTGCAGTGACGGGCAAAATATTAAATGAACTTCATTGCTATGTTAACTGCAACGACATAATTTCTAATTAAACTAGGAAGCTAGAGCTAGCTAAATCTCATTACCTCTATATTTATTGCTGTACTCAACAAACCTTCATGCAAATTAATTGAATAAAAAGCCCTCAGGCAACGGGTAAGTAGCAGTCCATTAACGTCCCACGGCTGGGCACAGGCTTCCTTACCCACGTGAGAGAGCCTTTTTTCGAGCTAGAGCTAAGTATTTTCTTGGTCATAAACTCAATTGAGTGCGCTGACTATATAATAATAAGATTAAAAGTGCGTGCGTAATACATATCAGAAGTGAAACTTCTTTGGCAAACAAATTATTAAGTCTTGTTTATATTTATATCAATCTTATACTTTAGATTTTCGAGACTTAAATGGAGGGAAAAAGGAAAATATATTAGGAATTTAATTATTTTAATTGTCATTAAAAGTGTCGAAAATTAATACAAATAATTTATTGAACTCTCAAATGACGGATTGTAAATAAAAATGCTACGTGTTTTTTTATCAATATTAGAAATTATTAAATAAATTTTGTTTTTCAATTTAAAGTTTAGAAAATAGAATTTATGAAAAATATTATATTAAATCATTAAATGACGAGTGGCTAATTGAAATATCACATGTTATTTGTAAATATTAAAACTACCTAACTTTCAAACGAATTAGCATAAAAACGTTGCACATCTTTGTGACGCTAATCAGGCGTTTCATCCGTAAAAAGATGACCTTCGTTCGCCTAAAGAAGTTTTACTTCAAAAGTGTTAGTAGTTAAATTATTCATTTATATTTTATTTCATATATTGTTATTGCACTTAGTATTTTATTTTTGTTATGCATATATGTTACATAAAGGTTTAATTACTTTTTGTCACCATGTACATAATATAACAAATAAAACCGTACCAAATTATACACAGGTTAAATAAATAATACAAATCCACAACATTAGAGCGCGCCGTAATTCTCTTGTCTACTAGTTAAGAGCGTACGTCTTTGACGTCGAGCACGTGCTTAATAAGTAGCACAAAGTTAAAACTTTCGGGCATTAATTAGGTTGAATCCCACAGACGCTAAGTAAATTACAGCTCTCAGGTAACCGTTGTCCATTTGTCCAAATTTTCACAGGAAGCGCTTACGAAAGGAAGAAACCGCGAAAAGCTGCTTCGTGCATGAAATCGTGCTATCCTATACGTGAAAATATATGGGACTATCTCAATGATTGTAAAACAAAAAGCTTCGATATTGGCAAGCAAAACAAAGAAATATTGAAAACAGAAACCCAAATTCCACGTACTCGTAATAGGATAAATACATTTTTTATATTTCTCATCCTTGGTTTGGGAATAACAGGTAATTGATAAATATTTCTTATTAATAAGTTATACATAAGTACAATAAAAACGTTCGTTCAATATATACTTACATATCGTTTATATCTAGTACAGAATTTGCGGTTTTCAAGCGAGGGATCAGGTTGAGTGTTCTGCATTTCATTTATCAATTTTTAATTATCACTCGTTCGTATATTCTCCCATTCACTCACACATTCATTAATTTATCATTCATTCAATCATGTCACTGAATTATATATATTGCTTTTCATTAGTTCAAGAAATCCTTCTTTATTAAATGACCTTACACGTCCATTAGGGTTTCGGTCATAATATTAATTTACTATTTCATTTGAAATTTATGTATACAAATAAAAAAATGGTGGTGCCCATCTCTGACTTGGAAATAAGGGTATTTCATAATTCTCACAACTTCAATACGCAAACAGAATTCAAAATCAATTTACTGAACTTAAAAGCTGGATTGATTATAATGAATCCCATACAAAAGAAAAATACATTCTTAGGAAGGAACAAAGCCAATTATTATTATCCTGGACTAATAAGAAATTACGATGTGGGACAGGGAATATTGCCTTGGCTAATTAGAATACTAAAAATAATATGTTTTTAAATAAACCTGTTGATTTCACTTATCTCATTTTAGTCACATATTTAACAACGAGAGATTTACAAAAGTCGGATTTAGTAACAAGAATTCTTCCAAAGGCTAATATTTTATCATCCAGTAAGTGCTTATATAAGATAACAAAAACATTTCAATAAAAATAGATGCAGAAAAGTTTTATTGCTGACTGTAGATGCACGCGTAGGGTAAGTGATGACACAGTCTAGAATAGTAACGCGCTAACCTAATTAAAGGTTAATTTTCTTCTTAATTGCTTCTACACAGCTTCATGCCAATCACAAGATGTTTGCTTAACAGTATCTTTGTTGGTAGGTAAAGTAGCCATAGCCGAAGCGTAACGTAGAAAAATTTAAAAATACACTTTTCTAATTCGAACCCAAAACGTCCGCCCAATATATATCTTGTATTGACCATAAGTTATCATATTCTTATTTGTTGTGATAATTAAAATCTGAACATGGCGAGTGAGAAAAAATCATTGTGTATTCATGTAAATGCGATAAGAGGAATTCAATAGAAACATGCCATTGAGAGGAGGAGGAGGAGGATGTTTTGTGATGGTGGAAGGCGTTGTGAATTTGAAAATAGGATTGAAATGTCCTGTATCCATAAAGACATCTCTTTATAGTGCCAAATAATGGGTAGTCCCGTAAACACCGCTATATAAATTTGACGCTATAATTTTATGCAAGTAAATTCCATGGTCTAGTGGTTACTGCCTCATTGGCTGGTCCAATTCAAAATCGATATTGAGTTTTTTATTAATATTTTCTCATTATTGCCCGAAGTTGGGAAGTTGGCGGTGTGATGATCCACCCCCGTGCCTCGAAGAGCACGTTAAGCCGTTTGTCCTGCGCCTGATCGCTCTCCGATCTATGAGAGTGAAGGAATAGAGAATGCACTTCTGTACTATACCAATGCCATTCCTCAATGGAGCAACATGGTGGGTCTATGCTCTAAAAGCCCTCTCTCATATGAGTGAGGAGGCATGTGCCCAGCAGTGGGACTTAAATGGGCTGCTAGCTTTTTCTTCAATACTATGGAAAATCCGTGAAGAGACGCGTGGATTCTCGTTTAGAAGAATCGTGGGTTCAAATTCTGGGCAAGCACTGTGTTAATTTTCCCTTTGTGCTTTTCGGTGAAAGAAAACATCGTGAGACAGCTTGCATATCCCGTGAGTAATTCTGGGGTATGTGCAGCTGGTTTATCCTTAGTAGCGCCAGTTAATAGGCCACTAATTACTACTAATGGAAGTCTGACAGCTCACATGGGGGCTGGTCGGCTTAAGCTCCAAACACCATCTGTCTTAAATGTGAGGAGGCATATGCTCAGCTATGGATTAGCATATTAGGCTATCAAACACTTATATTCTATAAACACCCATTGTCATTTATCTGTAAACGTATTTGAAATTGTATTTTCTAATTTCTCTGAGTCTGGACTGGTGGAAGGCTTCGGTCTTTGTTGTGGTGTTTCAATACGAAGCTGTAGAGAAACCATATGAGTTATCTTACCAAGTTAGTTACTTACCCTCAGGTGACATTATATTCAAGCGCTAACTTGTAAGCAATAAAAAACAATCATAAGTTACAACTATGATAATTATGTTCATGTGAACAACTCAGTTATTCTATAAAATAAGCAGTAAATACGTAGTGTAAACTTTATATGATTTTAATATAGTCTTAGAAAAGAGAATAAAATTTATTATTATATTAATTTATACAGTAAGCTTAGATTCAAAGGCAGTGGGCGAGGAATGTTGCCGCCGGATGAGGCATTTAAGGCTGGCATTAAAACGAGCAAAACAGACATTGAGGTATTTCATAGAAATAATCGTAAGCATGCCGTTGTTTAGATTTAAATTAAATTTTAACGCACTTTCGCCTTCATAAAAAGATATTCTTTGTTTATGAATAGTAAATGTTTTACGTTTTAATTAATACTTCTTAAAATTAACAACTAATATACCATATGCGTTTCTATAATATTCTCCTACAATAAAAAGCTTTTAAATAATAGAGTTAATTTAAAAACCCAATAAGGTTACCCGTTGAATGCTTTTTTTTCTTTTTTTTCCTGTTACCTTTATTTTTAATTTCTTTGGTCATATGTTTTATTTTATTTAGATTATAAAGTAATATATCGTTCAACCGAAAAATGCAATAAGGAGTTCATTTTTCGGTTACCTATTTATCTAAAAGTCTTGGGTGTGAACCATTTGTTGAATGTAATAATGATGATGATAAGTTATATTATCGTCTCTCTCAACAAATGATTTCAATTTATTTAACACTAGTGAAAGCACAACAGACTGACAGACCTACCGTTGAATTAAATATTAATAGAAAAAAGTACCTTTTATAATACGTACGGTATTAAAAAAAAGATCATGTAAAATACATAAAAAAAAAATTCTATGCAAATCACACGTGGAGCGCTGTAACAGCGTTTAAAAGGAACAAAATTTAAAAAAATTATAGAGAAAGATATTCCTCAAAATACCATCTACAAGATAAGGTCTGAGGTATTTTTTTGTAAAATGTATGAAAAAAGTTATGCAGCGAAACAGAAATTCTTTAATTTTAAATATAGGGCAAATAGTTATATGAACATATTTGTAGGTAAAGCTATTTACTACAAATTATGATTTTATGAATATTTTGTAGGACGCATAGTTTACGAGATATCGTGAAAAAAGCGTTTGCACCCCTTTTCCTAGATGGCGGCCGGGGAACAAGGGCGGCAACCCCATAAACTTGGGGCTAAGCACGCACACATGTCCCAAAATAAAAATTGCGTTCTCTTAAAATGTAAAGCTCATGTAACATTTCAATGGACTAGTGGTAGAATGTGAAATCTTGAAAGAATTTTGGTTTCAAGATAGTGAAACGAATATAAAATTTTGGCAACAGGATAATTGTAGATTTTAGTAATAATAATTCTGTTGTATCACTATGATCATTATATAGATATTTTGATAGCTAACCTGTTACCAATTAAAAGATACCTCTTGACGGCTTAGCGTGCTACCACGTTAGACTTTAGCATCACTTACCAACCCATGTTAAATCTTATGAAATTCTGTGTTTGTCTGTTAATACTGCAGTTAGTTCGTTCCATTGACTTTCAAATCACAACGATGCTATAGAAGTTCTCACTTGAATAAAAATATTTAAACAATATACACGATAATATTTTCAGTGAAACTCGTCGGAGAAGTGAAATCATATCAATAACGCAAAACTTGAATAAAAGTAAGTTATTTGTTTATTATTTCGCTTACATTTATATATCTAGGTCTTGTTCTGCGTATAATTAGCCGCTAAACTAACATTTTTATATAATGTTAAATTACGCGCTTGTTGTTTTAAACTTAAATTTTCGTGGTTTATTAACATATTGACTATTTGAACGGGTACATACCACGATGGCGTTTTTTTTTTTTTTTAATTTTGCCGATATTTCGACCCCTTACGCGCTTGTTTTTAATTAAATATATTGGTGCCTGCAACTTCAACTATACGCATAACTCAAGAACGGTTTGACTTTTCGTAATGAAAATTATTATATAGTAAGTAAACGTGTTCATAATGGTATACGTATGAATAATGATGGTATGATTTCGTTTTTTTATATACCATCTTTGTAATTTGTACCAATTCTAACAACTGAAGAAATCTTCAATACGTTATATTTGTAAGTATAATACGTAAGTAAATACCTCCGACTGTAACCTCGTCGCCGGCACCACCTATTTTAAGAATATAAATAGTATTTGAAAACATAGCTTTAACAAAAAGAATTTTTTTGTTAGCTGTAGAATACTTAAATTCAAATGGGATATTCCATACAAACGATATAACGAATTTAGAAATGTCAACCTAATGGAAATAATGTATCCCGGAGTCGAACTCCAGATTGTCAAATGTTGAGAACAGGGAACTTCAGAGACAATAAAGTATTCCAAATAATATTATAGAAGAAACAATTGCATTTTCAATTTTTGTAAATTATTGAAATTGGACTTTCTCTTCAAAAGATAAAACGAATTTAGAAATGTCAACCTAAAGAATATCACGTATCCCGGAGTCGAATTCCAGAGTATCAAATATTGTAAATAGGGAACTTCAGAGCCAATAAAATATTACAAATAAATCTCTTCTCTAATATTATAGGAGAAAGTTTTGCATTTTGAATGTTTGTTTTTATTTTTAACCACCACCGAAACCACCTACCGCATTACTTTTAAGTAATATTTCTAAGCCAAAGGTTGCTTGACAGAAATCGCTTTGTAGCAATTAGGTCGATTTGTTTACATTGTTTTTTTTTATATTGTTTACCTTGTTTCTATTTTGATTATTGTATGGTGTACAATAAAGTATTTTATATTTATCTTGTGCGTGTTTAAATAATAGTTGCATTTTAAATAGGAACCCTAGAAAATGAAATGAAAAACAAAAAATATATAAAGGGTGCTCGAGCGTTCAAAGGATCTAATACACTAGAGTGGGAAACTAAAGCCTCTCTCTGGGGTGTGGTGCCTTTATGGCGTGCATCTCCACCACCTGATATCGTATTATCCTTAAGAAGACTTATACCCTCCGATTGTTGGCCTTTTAGGTGAGTACTTTGAACTAATAATCTGCATCATTACACTCAAATATTTGACGTATAGATTTAAGAAAATTTATAATATATTTTCCATATCTTAATATTGTAAAATAATATAAGCAAGCGCTTAATTGTACTGCCACCTGATGGTAAGTGATAATAAATTGGTAAGGATAATGAAATTTAATTTTATTTGTACGCTAATCAAGTCTCACCGTCCGACTTAAAATATTTCGTCTTTCATATTCTAAAACAATATATTTGGAGAAAACATTAATAAGGAGTTGTACATGCTATTCTCTGGATTTGATCCGCTTCATGTTTCTCTATCCAAATCTTCTATAAATTTTGTTTTTTCTTTTATTGGCGTTTAGCGCTTAATTGTGATCTGACCTGGTGGTAAGTGATGATACAGTCTAAGATGGAAGCGCGCTAATCTGGTGAGAGGCGATATACCTAACATGGTTTCTAGACAGCATCGTACCGGCACACAAATCTCTTTTTTTGGCGATACGTCTACCTCTACTTTGTCTGAATCTGGACTAGATTCAGACAAATCGAACCCGGGGCCTCTGTTAGCAAAGCGAGTACTCGCCCCACTGCTCCATGGAGGCCGTCGTATGTATTCCTAATAGTCTACTTCTTTAAGTTTAGTTTCAATTTTAGGAAGTAGATTATTATATCGCTTTAGTTTGTCTTCATTTCCTTAATTATAAGAAATATATATCTTGGGAAACTGTTTTGGTGTAAGGTATTTTTATGTGTTATATATACTTTTTCTTTCCATAATAAAGCTAAATAAATTCCGTTTAAGATAAAAGCATTAACGTGATAAATGGGAATTTACCTCTTAAGGTATCCTCACAGCATTATACAGGAACGATTTTTTTGTTGTGATAATACGTTTATAAATCGATGAAATCGCTTATTACCACGTTCCGCCAGAGCCGAGCGTGTAAGCGAGAACGCGGAACAATCGATAGAGAGGCGCGATCGGTCTAATTACATTGTTTATTACAATAACAATTTTTCGTTAATCGTCTTCTTAAGAGGTTATCACGTATTATAATTATAATCCGTAAAAAAACTTTATAGAAAACATTTTTTTTCTTAGCGGCATGTTTTCCCTAGACAAGATAAAAGTGCCATTTTATAACTTTTTTCAACCGGGAAATCCAACCCGGGACCTCTGTAAGCAAAGCGGATACTCGCACTAAGCTGCTACGATGGGACAAATATAGTGGTCTAAGGCAAAACGTTTTTGGATGCAGTAAAACCAGGCTTCGCAACAGGCTTCAAAAACTTAAGTAGAAGACAGATAAGATATGCAGTGGCAATTGCAACGGGCCACTACAGGCTATGTTAAAAACCATGGGCATTGCAGAAGAGTTTACTTGCAGAGCCTGCAATAATGAGGGAGAGACAATAAGGCACCTACTGTGCGAATGCAACGGCTTAGCCACGATATGAATGAGTATACTGGGAGTGGCCTATCCGCAACCAGATGACTGTTTTTTTTAATAATTATGGCAGACAGACGAGCTGGCGGGTCACCTGATGTTAAGTAATTGCCACCGCCCATGGACACCTGCAGCGTCATAGGGACCGCTGATGCGTTGCCGGTCTAAAGCTTTAACGACTTCAAGCTAAAGCCTACTCTCAGACTTTTGGAATGCGTGTTTCAGTGCATTTAGGGGAGACTAAAGGATGGGTACAAAAAATCGACAAGGATCGAAGTACATCCACTGTCTCGGTGGACGAAACAATAATAATAATAAAGCTGCTATGATGAGGCTAAATGTGATATTACATATACGTCTTGTTTCCTATATTATCATATGTTGCATTTTTAGAGGAACACGTGGTGATATTATTATAGAATTACCGTCTGCAATGCGAGTTGATACATTAAGTTTGGAGCACATTCACCCAGATATAGCTAATAGTGCACCTAAAAACTTCACAGTTTACGTTAGTAAATAATTATATAAAATATATATTGATCATAGTTCTCTCGTTTTTTTTGTTGTTTGTTTTCAAGTTTTACTTAATATCGGTCGTTTTTAATTGTACTCCATCTCCTTGTTTTGTTTCTGTCTATATAATAATTATACTACATACACATCTACCAACGACTTTTCCTTTACCAGTAAGGTTGGCTGGTAGAAAAAGCTTTTTAGCTTTTGTAATGTAGGTACATACATATAATTAATAAGTAGTGCTTCAAAAAACTGCCTCATTGGTTGCCTCGAGTCCCGGGTCGGGCCAATTTAAAAACCGATATTGAGTTTTCTATTACGATTTCCTCAATATTTGCCTGAAGTTGGGAAGTTGGCGGTTTGATCCACCCACGTGCCTCGGAGAGCACGTTAAGCCGTCGGTCCTGCGCCTGATCTCTCTCCGGTCGTGTCGGATTTCCGTCACATCGGCCTATGAGAGTGAAGGAATAGAGAGTGCACTTGTGTTCTATGTCTGCCAACCCGAAATGGATCAGCGTGATGGATCTATGCTATAATAACCCTCCCTCGTATGAGTGAGGAGGCCTGTGCCCAGCATTGGGACGATAATGGGCTGCTACTTACTTCAAAAATAATAGAGGGTGTATATAAGTTAAACTTCTTTAGATGCAAGGTAGGGTAAAATTTTTACGAAAGAAACGCGGGATTAACGTCACGAAGATGTGCAGCGTTTTACGCCAATTCGTTTGAAGGTTAGGTAGTTTTAATATTTACAAATGAAATGTTTGGATTTTAATTTGCCACTCGTCATTTACTATACTATTTTCATAAAATTTAAAATAAATTCTCTTTATAAAATTTAATTAATAATTTCTAATGTTGACAAAAAACGTGGCATTTTTATTTACCATTGGTCATTTGTGATTTCAACAAATTGTTTGCCTTAATTTTCGACACATTTAATATTTTAACAACAATTAAATTCCTAACATATCTTCATTTTTCCCTCCAAGTCTCGGAAATCTAAAGTTTTATATGTATAAATTTATATTTATAAACTTGAAAATTACTTTGCCAAAGAAGTTTGACTTCTGACTTGGGTACTACGTACGCACACAGTTTTTATTTTAGATTGAAAAACAGTGCTATTACGGCAAAACAATCTAAATCTAAATTACCAATTTCATCTATAGAAATAGTTCCTAGAATACTAGTTTTTACAGAAAAATTTAGTTAAGTTCTTATTAAATTTCCTGGTTCATATATTATGAGACATAGTAAGACGCAAACAAGACTTCATGTATATATTATTTTATTTACCATCTTAGATAGTATCGTCACTTACCTCCAGGTGAGATTACAGACAAGCGTAAACTTGTCAATAATAAAAAGATATTTCGCCGAGCGAAACATTTGCATTCCGATACGATGTTATATAAAAACCATTAAGATAAATTACATCTAAGTTAGCGCGCTACCATCTTAGACGATATCATCACTTAAAATCAATGTTACATTTAAGCACTAATCTGTTAGCATTAAAAAAACTGACTTGAAATATCTTTCCAATTTTATATTTTAGGGAATCGCGACAAACGGAACGTGGATAAAAGCAGCTGATGACATTTATCAGAACAATAAAGAAGCAAAACAGTATTTTATTTTGAATAACAAAAATATTCCATTTCAGCAAATTGTTTTCAGAGTTTTGTCAAACCAAGGAAACCCAAAATATACTTGTGTGTATAGGATAAATCTTTATACTGTATAATAATTTAAAAGTAACCAATAAATATACTTACGTCTCATTTTAAAAACTTCAGTTGTCGCTTCCACCCATAGAAATCCACTTCCGATTTTATCTAAAAATTTGTGAAATCCCGTCAGAAAATCTGGGGTATATATGACCTACCCAACCCGCAGTGGAACAACGTGGTGGGTCTATTTTGTAAAAAAAACCCTTAAAAGTGAAGAAGGCTTGTTCCCTTGGATTAAATCTATATACCTTCTTTAGGGTCTAATTCGAAAAGCATCAATTTTAAGAAAAAAATTGAAAAACCACATTTGGAGAAATTACATTTTCATGTCTTTTGGTTATTACCATTTTTCAGGTTAAGTTAAAAATAAGCGTGTTAAGATAAACTAAACCGAAAATGCGAACACCCGAAATTTAAGCTATTGATAGGCTAAAGATTCCCGAAGAAAATTTTGTAACTAACAATTCATTAATCTAATTCGAGTGAGCTATATAAGAGAAGAAATAGGTTTGAAAATAAAAACAAGTGACTTATTAATTTTTTTTTCATGTTAACTCATATAACATGTGTTTTAAGAAGCAGCCCAGTCTTGTGTAGAGCCTCCCCAAGAAGGAGTTGCAGCAGGTGCAGCGGCGGGCGCATTCGAACCCCATTCTTCTTGAACCTAATAAAACAAAGCAAAGAGTATATATATATATATATACGTAATAACACAAATTGTGTTACTATTTATTATCATGTGTATTTTTTCTAATATTCCACTTGGGTATATTACACTCACGCATATTTTAATATGAATATCACTGTTATGGAGTGGCCGGCGAGATCATCAGATATGAACCCAATAGAGCATGTTTGACTTGCTGTTAAAACCAGAGAGTTCCACCTCCTACCAATGTGGGTGAACTGTGACTCACCATACTTAAGGAATATTCATTTTCAATTCCCTGGTTACATAAAAAGTTCAAAAACGGACCATTTTTCACAAATAACCTTTACTCGCAAAATGTATTCTAAATGTGGTCTCGTTTTAATGAAAACAAATGAAACTTAAACAACAAAAGAAGTATATAAAATATAGTAAGTAGATTTTAAAATAAAACCATAATTTTAAAACGATCGACTTTTTTTTGTGTTCCGTGTAATATGCTGGTGTGTGTAGTTATTTTATGTACTTGTCGCCCCACCAATTTCCTATTACTGACAAATACTTCTTTACCCAAAGGTTGTCCGTTAAAACATTGCTTTGGCAATAGGACAGACTTTTCATGCCATAGTTCCTAAACTATTATGTAAATTTTCTTGTAGTTCACTTTTTTTAAGTTTTAGCTTGCAATAAAGTATCTATAAAATTTAATATTAATTATAATTGCAATAGTTCAAAGTTACATGACTCAACTTAGTTATGACTGACTTAAGGTCCATATTATGATTTTAGAAACTAAAAGAACATACAGTATTTGATATGTAGTAATAAAAATTTACATAGTAATTATAGTCACTTACTTTCTAGATACAACACAAATTTTCACACTACATGTTATTTTCTTCTAGGGATTTCTCTAAACAAATATTAATGTGTCACTTCACTAGGCCATCATAGTGACATTTCATACTGTGATATAAATTATCGAAATTTTATACTTTAAAAGATAAGTGAAATTAAGTGTTGAAAAATTTGTTACATCAAGAATTTCATTATATGGACAGTTATTATAATAAAGTATTATATAGTACCTGAGTTGCCCAATCTTCTTGAGCTGCAGCAGGTGCACCAAAACTAGGTGCAGGTGGTGGTGAAGCAACAGGCTCTGGTGGCTCAGTCCATTCCTCATGTACTGGTGGAGGCACCTCAGGCTTAGGAGGTAGGGCAGGCTAAAACAGATAGTATAGATTAATAAAAATTCACCTTTTATAAAAAGGATTCAGAACTAAATGTAATATTGTGCAAGAAACATGCTCTTACAATATTGCACATGTATGAATTGTATCAGCTGATAAGCTATACAATAGTTTTATAAAACATCTAAGCAACTGTCCAAACCATCAACGAAAAATATTTTATATATATCAGCAATGCCACATTTTTGTTGACATTGCATCCTTAAGGTGTGATTCACAGTATAAGATGTGCAACTTCAGCAACATAGACTTGAAGTTGGTCAGCCAAAAGTGCAACTATGGTTAATAATATGTAGTGATAACATGCATAGTGAACATGATAATTTGATACTGTTTCAATATAAAATATACTACTCCCTACCCATGCATACTGTCAGCCTACATATCATATATATATATCAATACAGATATATATTTCTTTAGATACTGGAACACAAACATGTAGTGACCAGTAAAACTAAAATTGTTAATCACAATAGAAACACTACATGAAAACAATTATAACTTTCATATAACAGCTAATTATAATGTTTGGACACTATTTTGCTGATTACTCTGTATTTGTCTTTCAGAGTATATATATAGATTTAAGTTTGCTGCAAACCAGATGAAATAAACTACTTTGTCAACTTTTCACTGATTTGGATGAATACACAATCAAAATTTGTAGTTAAGAACATATAGAAGAACATATATATAGGACAGAATAGTCTTTCTCTTAGCAAAAATTATGCTTAGGTACCACAAAATGTCATTCAACTTTCAAATGTGTAAAGTGAGCTATTCTGAATTGAGTCACTGTTTTGTATTTTCTTGAGTCCATTAAGAAATAAATCAATAATACCTAATATCTTCACCATTTATGACTTAAATTTCTAGAATTTATTTATAAGAAACATTTTTTTATAAGTCTCACCTGTTCTTTAGCTTGCTGTTCTTCCTTTTCACTTTCTTCAGGATCTCTGTAGAAGAACAAGTCAACTACGACATCCCACCTCTGATCACGAGCGAGAACACCTCTCAAACGCAAGACCTCACGAGCAAGGAGCCACCACATGAGACCAATGGAATGAGTTGACTGAAAATAACAAATATTATGTTAGATCTTGCTTATAGATAAAAAAATGTAAGGAGCAGCCTATTAATATCCCACTGCTGGGTACATGCATCCTCACTTGTAGGAGACATGATTATATTCCCACCACACTGTTCCATTGCAGATTAGCAAACTACACATACCACAGAATTACTTCCAAGACATGCAGGTTCCCTCACAATGTTTTTCTTTGCCAAAAAGCATAATGATGGATTGAAAAGAATAGTCTATCACTCAATTAAAATTAATTAGTAAGGAATTAAGATATTTTCCCATAAATGAGGTAAAACAATTTCAACATTAATACTTATAATTATCAAAAATCTTTGAAAGACTATATAATAAAGTCAAAGTCAAAAAATCTTTATTTAAGTAGGCCTATTACAGCACTTATGAATCGTCAAATATCTTTTGTTTTTTTTTTTCAACAAACAACTTACAAGCTAAAGTTACGAGAAATCCTTCGCATCCCAATCCAAGAAGAGCCCACAACAAACTCAGTCGGGTCATCATTACAATAATATAATTACTATGTGACTTTATATGTATACATAACCTAAAGTGAAAGTATGGGTACTAATAAAGCATAAGAGCCAATTTCATATAAACTTTTACTTTTTGTGCATAAGTAACCAACACATCCCAATATAAATAACCTTAGTACTAATAATGTTTTTGTTGAGTATTGTAATCGGTTTAGTTTTTTTAACATTCCCATAAACGTTAACATACCTTGGTGTTGCAAGGGATGGCAATGTCAACAAATCTGAGAGGAGAATCAGTATTGCAAAAAGCAATTACTGGAATGTTGACATATGAAGCTTCTGTGATGGGTTGATGGTCCTGAGCTGGGTCAAGCAAAATCAGCAGACGAGGTTCCCGGAATGCAGCTTGAATCTGTGAAATATTGAAACTAAATAGAAATATATAAATGTATTAACAAATAAAAACCATGTTTCTCATTGTAATCAGAAGTAATTTTAATCATTTCTGCATTATATGCAGTCAGTGGTTCCTTAGTTAATTTGTCATCATTTGAACAAAAAAAATTGTGGTAGAAATGTCAACAGTAGCTTGTTTAGGATTACCATATAGCAATAATTTATTTTTTCCTTTTTAATACAGAATGCCTATTTATTTCTGGGAGTTGGATATACACACCCTGACTGAGAGCTCAAGAATGTAGGTTGCAGTGAAGAAAAAGCTTTGTAAAACCAACTAAAACCAATTGGAATCATCTTCATTGGTTAATGAAACATCTGACAATTGCTCATACATTCATACATCAAATATGTCCAAATGGGAGTTCACAAAGGCATGATAAACAAGTTTCTTTACAGTGCCATGCAGGTCACCAGTGACTGATGACACCATGATTATTAAGAATATCGGAAACACATAATTCAAGCAAATTTTTTTCTTAATTTTTTAATATAATTTGTTAGTGAAATTGTTGAAAAAAATTAATGCAATATACAATACACAAAAAAGTATTATTTATATACATACAGTCAAAATGTGTTATATATACTGTATATTTTATTGAGAAAACTGATAGTCAATGTTTCTGCCAGGATCTACATTCTAAGTCAATGTTACTAAGTAGTTGTTGCTAATGATGTCATAAACTGTTGTGACTATATATAAGATGTTACCTTAAAGATTATTCAGACATGCTATATGCAATATACTGAATTGAAACACTAAGCAATGTTATGGCCAAACAAGCAAGCTAAGTAAATTTATCATTCAATATATTAAGCTTAACTGGAAATTATAAAATAGACATAAAATCGATTATTATAATGGGTACTTCTATATGCAACATAGGGAAACGCTTCAATTACCACTGTCTTATACTACAGAGCAACTGTTGTGCTACTTGTTATTGTGATTAAACTGGAAAAGGGCTGACAAAATTAACATAACTCTTTAAAAAGACATTAGCAATTGCATTAGATCTTCAATTGTGTATCGTCTGTAGCAGGGTGTGGCCACCACCTTTTGTGCACATAAGATCTACTTTTCATTTTAAAATTGAGTCACGATCAACCTATTTCTTAGGTAAGATTTTGCATACAAAAGATCCAGAAGGGTTGAAGTGCATCCTCTGACTCAGTGGGCCCCACTGCGAAATATTAGGTAAGAAGAGGGACGTTTATGCAATGTGCTTTTATATCCGTGAACTTGTGCAAGTTCAGAAACATACATGAATATTTATTTATTGGGTTATAATAATAATTATATATATATATATATATATATATATATATATATAATAATAAAATATAGTTTAATGTTACATTAATCATTGAATGCGTCCCCTCATAAAACTAGAGAGTGATCAACCAGTCAATCATGATCAACTTGTTGGCCACTCGTGACCTATAAGAAATACTTAAAATGATATCAAAAGAACAATATCCACATTTATTTCTTTAAAAAAATGTATTGAGCAAATCTTGGTACCTCAACATCTTACAAATATAGATATCAAATTCATTATGTTCAGAGTTTTGTTACTATAATATTGTACTAATGTACAAAAATGCATAAATGTTGAAATGCATCCACTGCAGCAAGCAAATTGTATCCCACATAGAGGGCTATTTGTCCTATATATTACTTAAGTCTAAAAGATTAACTAATAGCAAATTTTACAGCATTGAAGGTTTTTATTTACAGTATTTTTATTTATGTATCCTAAAACTATACAACATTTCCAAAAAAATTATGAATATTATTAACAATATAGTAACTGATGAGTCAATAAATACTTGCCTGATTAGTGAATGCACCAGGCGTAAAACGGCCCGCAATAGGAGTGGCGCCGGTATGAGCTGCGAACTTTAGAACAGCACGCTGTCCAAAAGAACGCGATGAGATGACGAAGATATCAGCGGGGTTCTCAATAGCAACCACTGCTCGAGCAGCCAATACTAGCTTCTCCCACGTACGACGTAGATTGATCACATGAGTACCGTCAGTTCGACGTTTGTACACATAGGTCTCCATCTAAAAGGTTATAACAGTCGTGAATAAAAGAAGACACCATTCAAAGTTGTATAATTGAAATATTGAAAAATATCAGGTGGGAGAATTTATCTTCACAGTTATCAGGAATTTAATATGGAACGGATTTTCTTCTCATCATATTTAAAAACGTATTCTTAAGAACTATATTATAAACTCGCGTACTAACCTGAAAATTAACATTTTCAGCCCCAAGATGGGTTGTTGCTGCTAACATTTTGGTTACATCTTCCTCGTTGAGAGTCAGTATGTCTAATCCTCCCGACATCGTTGCGTTTATTTGAGTAACGACTAAACCTGTAATATAACAATGTAATTATAAGCAACTAAGCCAGCATTGAAGTCCTGCCGATTTTGGTTTGTAGAAAATAAAAAATAAAGAAATACTTTACATCGGTAATTTTATATACAATTGTCTCTTTAAAATCATTTTACTAATCGAAAAATTCCAAAAGATTGCGAAAATATTTTCAGATATTAAATGGAAACTTACGCGTGTAATGCCACTGGGAGCTGTTTGATTAAAAGGAATGTCAAACGTGACAGCAGCTAATAAATCTGACAATTTTTTTTTTAATAATATGAATACTTGCATTTTGGCTCATATATGACAAAAAAGTTTTGAGAAAACGGATAATACTATTTTCATTGTAGCACATATTAAAGTTTATTTTTGTAAACTACAGGGTATTTGCCATTATATTTGACATTATTAATACATTCTATAAGTATAGCTAGCAACATAAACAAGTTAGTGATTAGTGATTGTCTATGGTTTGTTGTCTTTGAAATATGTGTGAATGACTGACTTGTAGTTTGAGAACTGAAAATTTGTTACCAATTTAATTGAATATAGTACAAATAAAATTTATTTGTCCTATCGGGAAATACATGCATTATGATTACTTTATTGCCTTGACCCAAAGTGATGTTATAAAATTGCATACTTCGTGAGTTATTTCGGTAATCAGTGACATTAGAGTGAAGTGCCTAATTTGAACATGGAGGCTATAGCAAAACACGATTTCAATGCAACTGCTGATGATGAACTCAGTTTTAAAAAGAACCAAGTACTCAAAGTAAGTTATAGATTTTCTAATTTCCATTTATAAGTATCTAAACTGTATGATGACGGATTCCTTCTAGAAATCAAATTTTTCCAGATTCTTAACATGGAGGACGATATGAATTGGTACAGAGCTGAACTAGACGGCAAAGAAGGTCTCATTCCTAGTAATTACATTCAAATGAAAAGCCATAGGTGAGTTATAAATCACTATCAAAAGTTATATAGTGTATTAATAATTAGATAAAAAAATATTAGATTGAAACTACTAAAACTTTTAACTGGATAATCCAAGTAGTATTTTCAGAATTTTAATATCCTAGACATCACTTTTTCATAGCACAAATCCTCTTTGGTTTTGTTTTACATTTCATGACTTAATCAAAGGTTTAAATTCATTCCTTGCAATATCAGTTTGACTTTGTTTGATATTTTCATTAAATAAAAAGAAATAATCTAAGTAAAACTTGGCATTTCAAAATATTTGAAAACCTACTCTTGTTTTCTGAATACTTATTTTTTTCAAACTAGTTATATAGGTAAGTTATTGTGCAGAATAGGGAATAAAAGTGATTGAAGTTTAACTTATTTGCCCATAAAGCACTGCTATTTCAAAATGCTGAATGCTTTTGATGAATTACTCTGTCCTTTTATAAAACAAATGAATCAATATTTTAACATTAATGAGTCAGTTAATTTATTTAGATAGTGAAGACAAATTACTTTATTTACTAAATTGTTCATAGACTATTTCCTATTTTCTATATGATCCATTATAGCTCATATAAAGAAATTTCTTATTGGACATCAGATTTTAATTAGATTTTTCCCTCACAGTTGGTATTATGGCAGAATCACAAGAGCAGATGCAGAAAAATTGTTAGCAAATAAACCAGAAGGGGGATTTCTCATAAGGATCAGTGAATCAAGCCCTGGTGACTTCTCTTTGTCAGTCAAGTAGGTATATTTTATATGATCCTATATATTGTTTTCTATTTCATTTTTCATATATAAATTTTAACTCTAACATTGTTTTCTAAGTGTTTTGTTCATTAGATGAATGAGATATTTTATCAACAATCAACTTGCATTTTAGACATTTTGTCATTTTTGTAATTTTGATGATAATATCAACTTATCTCTTCTTTATATTATTAGTTATTAAAACAGGCTGCTTAAAAAAGAAGTGCAAAAACATAGTCCAGTAATGAATAATATGTCATTGTAACACTGTCTTAAAAAATTACAACTATATACTTGATTCATTTTATATAGAGGCTGTCAATATGTAGCACATATTGATAATTGAGTGTGAAATGACGAAACTAACTTTAATAATCAAGATATGCAGAGATTTATCCGGAATATTAAACATAAAAGATTTCATGTCCGAATTTTGTCCCCTTTCTTAAATATTATTACATGAATAAGGATTTCCATGAAGAGCATTTGTTATCAGATAATTGTGTAAAGGGTCAAATTGACTATTATATGATAAGCTTAATATATGATGAATAATTTATTAGAAAAATACTTCAATAACAGTGGTTTTTCTGTTTTGAAGGTTAGTCGTTTTATTACATTTGCCCAGATTAGTAACATAGTCAAATAAGGTAATTTACATATAAGTTATTGTATAAGCCAATAAGGTTAATTTGTTGGGTTAAAGAATCACCTGCAACATACCCAAACTCAATATGTTTGTTTGTAGGATTTTTTGACACAAACATACATTTTTGAACTACCCTTTATTTGTCTTGTTTTGAACATGTTTTTATCTCTATAACACTTTGATCTATGTGACTATTGGTGAACTGAACACTGTGAAGAAAACAAAAATGCCATATTTAATTGAAACTTCCTTCTAAGGGTTTAGTTGAGAAAATAATGATTTTTATGAATTAAGTGTTGTGCTTGATTCCTTAGTTTGCTTTTTGTGTCATCAATTTTTTTAATACAATGGCAGTTTCACATAATTTTCTTACTTTCAACTCTATTACCATTGATTGTCATCTACTACAAGCTTTAAAGGTCTTGAACTCAATTGGAGGAATAAAAAATGTTGTATCAACAATTAAAAATTTGAACAAAATGATAGAAGGACAATTTGAACCATTAGGAATTTAAAAAAAGTCTTCCTTATGCTTGATATAGTTGATGGGTTGAATTCCTTATGCTATATACATCTTGTTACATACTGCTTACTCCAAAATCTCCATAAAAAGTTGAAATTTAGAATGTGTATGTGTTACATGAGTGATAGTAAAACTAGTAGTAACAAAAAAAAGAATATATTTATATTTAGCTCATCACAACTAAGTTCCAGTCAATATGATTATATAGACTTTTAACTCGAACCTGTATAAAAGAGAGTGCATAGGACTGCTATATCATTCTCTATTAAAGAGTATTTGTTACGTTGTCAAGATTTAGATTGATACTACTAATTACCATCCCACCATGTAGTACAAAAGCGTTTCATTATGACACTCAGATACCCAGGAAGAATAAACTGAATCAAATGAAGATACTATCCAGAATTTCCACCAAAACTATGCAATTTTGATAAAACTAGATATAAAGGACACAATAGATATGAATATTTTGTCAAAAAAAATCTTGGTGAAGTTGAAATGGGAAATAAAATTTTGTTTGAAAATCCATAATTTTAAAATAGATTTTAGATAATTTGTATTTAGCAGCTTAGATATAATGTTAAAAGGAACTCTTTCATAAGATTTGAAATGAAAGGGGGGACATTTTATGATATAAGTAATAATAACTTTTAGACAAAAACATTTGTGTAAAATGCTGGTAAATAATTTATGTTACATAGGCTTATTTTAATTTCAATATTTCTGAGAGGATGGGAAATTCTAGATAATGACATTAAGTATCCGGATTCGATAGTTAAAACCTGCTTTTTACTATAATTATTTCGACAACTTTTTATTGTGAACTACAGAAATAGAATGATGTCTAAATGTTATCGTTGAAAGCATTGTATACATTTCTACGGCGTCTACATATAAAGACTCAATGTTTTAATACCTATATAATTAGAAAATATATGATCTAGATCGATAAATGGGTTGATACAGTCATCAAAAGTACAAAAACATGGAAGTTGATCGTTTATATGTAGGTGCTATCGATTTATTTGGATCTCTTTCGTTTACAAACTGATCACTTCCAAATGATTTTTAAACAACGAAAATTGCTCTGACGTATAGACGTTGACAGAACTAGGGTGATCAACCTTTTTTTCCCTGGCAATACGCCGCCTCACGGACATTTCAGTTGGTTGTTAAATGAGCAGATAAAAAATTGACGTCTACATTTTGATGTGTGAGTCACACCAATCAGTTGCAATACTATGTCTTCGTGATCATAACATTCAGAACCTATTACTAATGTAAATAAAACTTTTCTGGCACCAAAAGTGACTAATATTACGAGTAAATGGCAATGCCTATAAGCCTCAACTGGAACGTGTTTAAAAAAACGCTGTGAAATTAAATAGACAAAGCTTTTGACGTCTTATCTGACGAAATATGCAGGTAGTTTAGTTTTTCAATTGCTTTAAGCCTGGACTCCAGATACCAAAAGACATACATATTATAAGAAAATGTGAACTGGTGTAACATCATGTTAATATTCTCAATTATCGTATTTATTTATCATATCTATCATATGTTACATTTGGAGATATTTGATCTTAAGCATATTTTTTTTTATTTTCATACGATTTTCTTCGTATAACAACCCGATTCGTATCGCGCTACGTGAATCAGCCTACGTGAGAGCTGAAACCAGTTTTCGTCTACTGGTGATTCATACGCAATTTCGTTTTACCAGTATAGATTTATATTGAGGCCTTATATTTATATCAAATAGCGCACATAGGGCAGACATTCGCAAGGACAATCACAGAAAATAACATGCTGAGAATGTGCCTATTGCAAGTACACTTGTAGCCGTATTCATGTTTGAAGTAGAAATCATTATTGATCTTTACAAACGTGTATAATCAGGAAATTTTCGCAAAGCTTTTTATATGGTAATTTATATATAATTTAGATATTCCCGATAATTTCACCACCGTAGTTCTCGTGGGCCCTGTGGGACAAGTGTTTAAAACTTCGTCTCACACACACGTACTTAGTATTTTAAGAGAAAACGTACATATCTATTAAAGGCGAAAAATGACCATTCACTTACTCATCTCGAGGTTTTGCCTGTGTAAACGCTTACTACGTACGGATTTCCCCCTATATTCCTATCGAATCAAGAACTACGCTGGTGACATGTCGACAAACAGCCATACATAAAACATATTGTTTATATAGAAAAACAACAGCTGAGCGGTGTTCCTATTTTCAGTATCACACTTTTCTGTAATAATTACTGTGTATGACACATATAACATACACAGTGGTTAAAAACGTAGTTTGAGTTTAAATGCGCAGATAAGTGTGGAAGTAGAAAATAAAAGGTCTTTTATTTATTTATTTCAAAAAACTTTCACTAAAGCTTTAGCAATACCTTCATATAGAAAGAAATTACAATATCTCAAGGCACGCTATTAGCAAAACAAAATAAAACCTGGGAAATTTCATTCACCCAAGTGCTACGGTAATGCACTTTCCTTTTCTTGGTGAAATCAACCAATACGCTTTATAGTCACTACGTAATGCACTCTGAATTAGTTACTATTTGAAGTGTAAATACATAAAATGGCAAACTTATAATTGCGATTCATACAAAATTTGTTGCGGTCGGGAACTTCTCCTGCTGATAATTATAAAATAAAAATAGAAGATCATGAATGTAAATTTCCTCCATGTGAATGTAAATTTTTTATATATAACTAGTCCGTGTTTAATTTCTCAAAAAAATCCCATGTTTTGTACTAGTTAAAATCGATCGGTAAATGAAATTGCATAATCATCGATTATGAAAGTGGTGTAAGTCCAATTGACAGAGGTAGGTAGCATAGCAGATGGATTCCGATCAGTGTTTTTTATTATTCATTTATTTTATACTAGTTGTGTCCCGCGATTTCACCCGCGTACGATTTGCATTGTTTCTCCTCCGTGTTTCCCACTACTCGTAAGTTAAAAGATAGATATTAAAAAATTAGAGCAATGTATTTGAATTTGTACAGCGCTTAACCTGTGAGAAGGCAATAAATACGACAAGGCTGTATGACTCCGTATCTTTGCCCGTATTTCGGCGAAATAAAAAAACAACAGTAGCGCCATCTTTTTGCAGTAAAATCCGCAATCTTATTACGATTTTTCTAATTTTATATTACTTAGGAGTTGAATTTTTAATTAAAATTGACCTCTGTACTATTCCAATTCATACTCTAGCTGTGTATGAAATTTCAAACCAATCTATTACGTACTTTTGGCGATACCTTTACCCAAAAAAAAACTTACAAACTTTCAGACTTATAATATTTATAGGATTATGTGTGATATTAAGTGTCAAGAGGTGCTAATTAACCTAGTTATTCTATTTTTTTTGTTAAAATGAAGTATATTTAAAGCAATATTCGATTTTTCAAAATTGAAATTAAATGATTTTTACAATTGTCTAATTTTGAAAATGGTGTAACTCCTTTTACAGCAGATAAATATGTGTTATCGTAGTCTAAATAGCAAAAAACAAATGAAACAATGCCAGACCTCATATGATTTGCCTGTATTTTTAAATCAACAAAAATATTAACCTTTAATTTTCTCGAAACGAAAGAAAATGGGCTTACACCACTTTCAAAATAAACGGTCCAAATATGTTAGCAATGTATAAAAATTTTGATTATGAAGTAACTTGTATATAATAAAAATGCGCTCACTATAAACAAAGTAATGTTATTAGTTCTTTAAATCGTACTTTTATTTGTTAAATATTTACCGTGACTTTGTTGATTCAGAACTCGCTTAAATGCTTTGTTAATGTTATTTGCTTATTTAAACAATCGTTACACGTGTGGTTCTGTTACTTTAACTATGAATATTGTGAATGCACATGGAAAAATGACAATAAGTAATATTATTTAAAATAATACAGGTGACAAACATAATAAACGTATAAAAGTATGGGAAACACTTTTAATTGTAGGTGGATCAACGATCCATTTTCTGAAATGAATAGGTCTCAACTAATATCAATAATTGGTGGCACTAATTTGTTATGAAATCCACTTTCAAAGTTTTAACTGGTTATTAATTTTGATTTTAATATGTATAAGTAGAAAGTAGGCTGCTTAATTATTATTAAGCATACTATTCGAATGTTTATTTAATAAATAAGTATTAGATTTGCAAATTAAAAGTTATTAAAATTGGAATGTATTTTACGGCTTCTATAATAAAGACTTGCTGTAAATATTTACTTACATGAATTGTGGTGATATTGAAGCAAATTGAATAATGTAGAACGCCGAAAAATATTTCACGTAGAAAATATTTCGTTTATTCAGACCAGAACAGTCGTAATATAATTCCGTTGTCTATGAAGCCTGATATAATAGGGTTAAAGACTCCACACATCATACACTGCTAACGGGCTTCAGGCGGGATGTTAATGTGTGGGGTCCTTTAGAACCATGGCGTTGTGCTTATGGAATTTGGATTAATACAGCCTGAGCTTAACAATGGCTACAGGACCTATATCCTATAGGGTATATCGGCAAAGACAGGGTTATAGTACATATTTCTTAAATCAATTACTCCAGGTTCAAGACATATAGTTATTCCGCATTAAATTATTAACGACACATAGAGGTCAAATATTGCATTAATTTTGAAGCTTGCAGTTGATTATTACAACTCTGTATATTGTTTTTCTATGAAAAAATACATTAACGAGTCACTGATTTTGGATATTGCCTTGGAATATGTCATGTATGTGCTATAGTGTGGCTACCTGCTTTAGTGAAATATTGTTGCTCTAAATTCCAGGCTCGCTTTTGAACAAGATAGCCTGTTCCCCACTATAAATCAGAAAGTAATATAAACTTCCGCATTTGTATCTGGAGTGGTGAATAAATAAATCATAATTGTGACTTGCCCTCGTCCCGGTTGATGTTTATTATGACTGTGCCATACTTTTGCTTACGAACCATGTGTCATTTACTTAAAGTAGAAAATGTTTGCACTCTATAAAATCTACCTTTAAGAAACTAAAAATATTAAACATCATTATAAACCCTTATTAAATACGGATAATTATTATTATTAGATAAATGTTTAAAACTAAAAACATTTTTCGATAATTTTTGTTGCCACTCTTATAGCGTGTAATCCTCAGTAATCCTGATTAGCTACACTAATGATGGCAAATGTGAACCTGACCATACTTGAACATATAAAATTCTCTTGTCACGGTGTTTGTTGCCAAACGAAACAAATTTTTGGTCGGTTAAAGAATAGGACGCAAATTATTTTTGATGCCCTTAAATGATATGGGTGGTCCAAAGAAAAAATCGTTTTGAATGTTTTTATGTGTCGGCATTTGAACAAAGCCATAATTTTTCAGCCTTCTACTGAACGTTACCGTTAAAAATTAGAGAAAATAAAATAATTTTCATATTCATATCTAATTTTTTAACACAACACTATAATCGCCGTATATACGCACGGATAAAGCCGTTGGATTTTATATTATGCATAAAAATTAGAATATACGGAGCGAAGCTTCTCGTTTACTTTCACTATATTAGAAAGGTAACAAATTAACGGAAGTCCATTAAATGGCGTAGAACTCATATTATTTGAAAAATAACATTGATGAATAAAACCGGTTTTTATTTGGCACTACCTAATTCCCGGCATGTGTTACAATGCACTTTTCTTATCTTAATTACATAATTTTATATTTATAGTAGTATTTAAGTATTCATGATATATTGTTATGTCCAGTCACGTCACGTAAAAATAATGTAAATCAAATCAAAATAGCATATAAATCGAAAATTATGTGTTAAATTGTCCTGTGTACTTTGTGATTCAAATATTAATGATCAAAAAAGCCAAAAAAGTCCAATAAATCTTTACCGTTTCACCACAATCTAAACAAGATTTATCATAGCATAGCTACAAACAATACAACTCCTGCAGATATATCTATTATCATATACCTATATTACCTACCTAATTTTGACACCTGAAGCTGCGGTAGAATCTTTCAGCTTATGTGCCGTATCCCCTTGACTTATACAAATATAATTAACATGGCGTTACTTGGCATTGTGTAAAACAAAAAAAATCTCTTTAATTGCATTGTTAAAATAAATCTCTTTAACATTTTACAAAAAATGTAGTAGTAGTTACTCTCAATTTTAAAGTTGTCCAAATTTCAACAGATCAAACACTCGAGGTCAATATGAGGTTAGTAACACTTTAGTTTTGTCAGCTTTATTTGTTATTCTCCAGTAAGCCCTTATTTGTTTTTTAACTATGTTTCAAGCAATCGCCTTTGTGTGTATATAAATTTTACTTATGAAATCTAGCAGTAATATAAAAAAGACAATTCCTACGTCGTTTAAAACGAACTTTGCATTCAGTACAACTTAATACAGTTAATAGGACTACCTCGTTCCAATAGGAATAAAGAGTATCTAGTAGTATTCCTTATAACACCGATTCATAGTTATATAATAGTATTATTTAAAAAACAATGATTCATAGGCAAAAAAAGTATAAAAGTACGACGTTATATTTGTCATGGTCTCAATTTACGTGTTTTGTTTGCAGTTTTTACATTCCGGTTGCGGTTATCCGCGGTAAGATCGAGTGTATAAAACGCAGTTGCAAACTTCTATTTAGTTACTGTTATTATATTTATTTAATATTACTACACAGAAAAAGAGATTCACAACAATTTTAACTAGGTATTTGGCAATGAGTGTGCAAAACCGGTCTCATCGGTATTAGTAATCCATTCCAGACACCCTTTGATGACGATGATGATACATTTATATATCCTCCTGACACTTTTCTGTCTCCGCATATCTTGTTCAAAATTTACGTTACGATACATTGACGTACTACAGGTCACTTTTCATTTAAACAACCTTTTGTTAACTTGGACGTATATATCTGTCAAAGTAACAAAATCTTTCGCCGTAATTTTCACCAACTTTAAGATGGCCAAGCACATGTGTAAGTGGAAAGACCGATACTATAATTTAATAACATTCTCGTGTCCTGTATTGTCAAAATCAGTAAGGATTATTCTACGTCGACTGATCAGGCACATAAAAATAATGCAAGTGATAATAATACCAGCTTTTCTTACGGAAGTATTTTTTTTTACTATTGAAAAATAAATTGAAAATATTTTGGCTTGCTATTGAAAAGGGGTTTATAGTTCATTACACTATAAATTGCTTACGTTGACGTTATGAAAAATATATTAGGGATGATTTAGGCAAAATTTTGAAAGTGTACGGCAACAAAATCGATCACACATTTTTATTACTAACAGGTTAGCGCTTGACTGTGATCTCATCTGATGTTACAGTCTTAAGATATGCGCGCTAATCTAGTAAGAGGTGATATACCTCTTATGGTTTCTACACAGCATCGTACCGGAACACAAATCTCTTTGTTTGGCGGTACGTCTTCGTTGATAGGGTGGTAACTAGCCGCGCTCGAAGCCTCCCACCAGTCTCAGACAAATTAGAAAATATAGTTTCATAAATTCGCCCTACCCGGGGTCAACCTGGGACCTCTGCTAGCAAAGTTAGCTCTGTTTTCAGCGCATAGAAATTTATTACCGTACCCGTAGCGTGTATCTGGTCAAATGCACAGTCCACCAGTGTTTTTGTGTGTCGGTATTATTAGTTAAACTCATTCATTGTGATCCTTTTCGCTTTCAGTTTCCTTTCCGAATTTGATTTTCGCAACAGTTAGTTAATTTCTTCCCCTATTTATATAAAATTGATATATTATTTGCAGATGTCCTGATGGTGTTCAACACTTCAAGGTATTGCGTGACGCGTCGAGCAAATTTTTCCTGTGGGTGGTTAAATTTAATTCATTAAACGAGCTCGTGGACTACCACCGTACTGCGTCCGTCAGCCGCCTCCAAGATGTCAAACTCAGAGATGTGGTACCCGAAGAGGTGAGTCACACTATATTACTCAGATTTTTTTACTTATAATTCTTAATTAAGGTAAGAAGGCAGACAGCTTCCGCATTTTTCGGTAAATACATCAGTAACAAACATATTAAATGTTACGTAGAGAGACTAAGGTGCTTCGCCTACGTCTTGCGTCGATTACTGTCGGAGCTAAATAACATTTTATAGTAATATTAAATGGCATAAAATTCTATTGTAACGTTTCTCAGTCTCCTTTAGATCAGGGATCGGCAAAATCTTAGAGCAGGGCTACAAATGTATGAGCATATTGGTGCGGGCTACAAATGTTATAAGGACATTACCTCGAGCCACATCTCATTTATTTTTGGATTTTTAGCCATATTTATCGTTACTTTCATCTGTCACGCTGTTATTTATCGTTTCAGTCTTACTTGCGTGGGTCGCCATTAGTGGCTTATGGCCCGCTAGTTGTCGACACCTGGTTTAGGTGACTACTAATTTAAAAACCATTATAGACTGGAAATATTTTCGTCCGATATCCCTCAGTGCCTGAAGAGGAAGCTCTTCTAACAGTGCGTATTGCCAGTGATGACTTACGGCTCCGAAATGTGGTCGCTGAATATGGGCCTCATTCGAAAGCTCAGAGTCACTCAGCGTGCGATGGTGAGGGTTATGCTCGGAGTTTCACTACGTGATCAAATGAGGAGATCCATAGCAGAACCAAAGTCACCGCCATAGCCCTAAAAATCGCGAACCTGAAGTGGCAATGGGCGGGGCACATAGTCCGACGAACTAATGGACGTTGGGGCCCGAAGGTACTGGAGTGACGACCCCGCGCCGCAATGTAGGGAAACCCACCACAAGGTGGACCGACGACATAAACAAGGTCGCCGGTTGTCGCTGGAGCCAGGCGACGCAAGATCGGGCCTTGTGGACGTCATTACGTGAGACCTATGTCCAGCAGTGGACGGCCATCGGTTGAAGCGACGTATGAAGGGACTGGAGATTAATATTAATTAAAATCACTAAATTGTTACCGCAGGAAAAATGTTGAGTTAAACAGTGCATCATTTTAGTCTATATTTAATATACTAATCTGTGTGTCTTTTAAAATTTTATTGAAATTGACCAATTTTTAGAGTTGGTTTCAAGGAAGATAATTACAACCGCGAGTACTCGTAGATTCAACTTAGACGTAAAATGTTTTATTATTTAATTAGAGAAAGGGCTGTGAAGGCGAGGAGCACATTAGGTTGTTCATTACTTTTCATTATCTGTTTTTGTTTATTTATACAACTTTGTTAGTGTAAATATAAAGTGTAGCGTCTAGTCTCCTATTAACTATCTTATTAATATCAAAATTGAAATACCATTTCATTATTGTTATTGTAGTTAGTTTTTTTTATTGGTGACAGATTAGCGCTTAACTGTGACCTCACCGGATGGTAAGCGATGATACAGTATAAGATGAAAACACACTAATCTGGTAAGAGGCGATATACCTCTTATGGTTTCTACACAGCTTCGTACCGGAACACAAATCTCTTCGTTTGGCGGTATGTCTTTGATGGTAGGGATGGTAGGTAAGCCTCCCAACAGTCCAGACTAAGACTAATTAGGAAATACAATTTTCTAAATTCGCCCTACCGGGGATCGAACCCGGGACCTTTGCTAGCAGAGCGAGTATTCGCACCACTGCGCTAGCGGGACCGTCAAACGTGTAGCAATAAAATGTGATTTTTCTTTTACAATATTAACCAAGAGGATTTCCATTTGTTTCTATGCATGCACGATTCTATTTCAAATCCTATTATTAGTTCACACAAACTATATTACAATTTATTGTTTAAATTTTCAATTATTAATGCTTTATATAGTTCTAATGCACGTATTTTTTTATATTGGTTCGCACGTTTTATTGATTGCAATGACAATGAGCTTAAAAAGTACTTATTGGAATTTACCTTTTCTACCATATTACATTTTCAATTTAAATGAATATTTTACTCATGAATTGGTTTAAAAATAAATCAGATAAACATTCATCTTTTTATAAGTACAAATACGCATATACATACGTATAATCATATCTCACGTTCTGACGGTGACCTCCGACAGACGCGGTTAAACTGCGATCTCGGCTGACACAGCTTAATTATAATTAATCAATGTGAATGACTCATAATTTCAGTTCGCCATATTTAGCTAATCTAATCTGAATACACAACGCTAATTTTATTCATTTATGACATTCATTGTATATTTCATTTTGTAGTTTTTAACTTATCTTATGCGACTTCTTTTTAACAACCTTTTCACCATATTTAATTAAAACGCTTAGTATAAAAAATACTTTATAAATGACTAGCTGATTCGCGAACAAATTTTTCTTAGCATAAAAAGGTTACAGTGAGCCTACCTGTAAAGATAGACAAATGGTGTCAGGGACTTTTATAAAGCACTTTTAAAGGGAAACAAAATCTGTCATATATGTTTCTTTGCGAAACTAACCGTTTACGCAGTGGAACAAAAAAATTAAAGGTGCGTGCGTACAAAGTACACATGTCAGAAGTGAAACTTCTTTGACAAACTAATTTTTAAGTCTCATTTATATTTATTCAAATCTAAAACTTTAGATTTCCAACAGAGAGAGGGTAAAAGAAAGATGTTAGGCGTTTAATGGTCGTTAAAATATTGAAAATTAATACAAATAATTTATTGAAATGCCAAATGATCAATATATAAAGTCTGAAGTAGCTCTTATAAAATAACTTTTACTATTTTACGGTAACTATTCTCCGAAAATTTTTAATCGTGTTCAACATATACTCGTTAAATAGTATTTGCTTGTAGTAAAGCTCGAAAACTTTTTGTACCCGGCCCACTTAACATTGTAGCGCATATCTATCACAAACGAGACTTAATGTATATCTTATCTATCGAAATGAGAATTTTATACCAGATCTGTACGATAATTATGAAATCAGATTAAATTACATACAACTGTAACAAAATTTGTAAGAAATGTTAAAATAAAATAAAAATATTCTAAATTCTTGTCTGTATAATGAAATGTGTTTAATATTTTAGTTTAATTCATAAAATGTCAATACTTCATGATGATAACGATGTTTAAACATAATTCATAATGAAATTTGATCGCAAACGTTTCGAAAATTCATTAATAAATAAACATTTATTATCTGTCGCCGTTGCGTTAAATGTTGGAAACTGTTTTTAACCTTTGTCCTTTGTTATCGTTAAACAAAATTTCATATGTACCTTGTACGTTTTATTAAAGGTATGATTGACCAAAGTAAACATGTGTTACTCTAAATTTCGCCTATAATTTCGTTTAATATCTATTTTTATTGGAATATAGTCGTTTTCCCTATAATTTTACCACAACGCCAAATACGATTTTAATTATAGAAAATCAACCCACACTCATAAACATACAAACATTAGGCAAATATTTTAAACAATTTATAAAATAAAGTACGATTATCACTAATCAATTTGAAGGCTAATGATTTCCTTTACTTACTATGCTTTGTTTAAATTTCAGTATATAAAAGACGCCATTTTTCTTTTCTGTTAATACAAAATTTAAAAAAAATTGAAAATCGTTTACATAAGTAATATTCCTGGTCAGTTCTATTTATTTTTCTGCATAATTTGATCAACCTACCCCTAAAATGAACGCTATGAAGAACAAATTATTATCGTTAATGCTAGGGTAAAAAACATTATTGACAATTATTTATTCGGGGAAAAATTGTTTTATTACATTTAAGTGAATATCAAAATTGATTAAATGTCATTAAAAGCTATACCCGTTACCGTCAGTGTTGCATTCCTAGAGTGAAGATAAACAATTTGTTTTATTTACGGAAAGATAAATAACTTCATTCCAATGTAGATTAAATGTCTGCACAAGCATTGCTGGAAAAAAATCCTGACAAAATATTTTGGAACCATTAAAATATCGTGGTTCAGAATTAATTAAAAACATGTTTTAGATACGTAAATATCTTGATTTGTTGTAATAAGTCTGTTGATTCATGATTTTTTATCTCACGCTTAACATTCAGACTACAAAAGCGATTACGTAGCCTGAGATCGTACCATTCTAAGAAAAGTGAAATTATAAGCATTTAATATCCTACTATAAGAGGTATACAATCATTTAAAATCAAGATCATTATTTCAAATTTCCTCAACATTCACAACGCTATCACTGAGAAATTATAAAAGATATTTGCTAGCTCCTTGGTTTTACAAAAAGGAAACTGTTTTATATATTATGTTCTCGTCTTTTAACTACGACTATCAACGGATGTTCCCATATTTGTAGAAGATCGGAAACTATCAGATTTCTCACGTACGTATCGAGTACGCAAAGCGACGCCGAACTCGCCACTTTGGCAAAGGGTTAAAAATTAATCGTTTTCAATGCAGAAATTTATGTCACATACGAGTACGAAGTTATTAACTAGTTTCCATTACGTGCTATCTTCACATTGATTAGGTAAACTCCTCCTAGTTATGCTACCAAGGTCGATGGGCCATTCGGCTACACCCAATAGCCATAAATAACTTTAATTAGGAATGTCTGGGTCATTTAAACTTCTTTTGTATTATCACTAGTTGTTCTGGTAAATTTTATTCCGTCATGTACCTTAAATCCGACGGTGTCAGTTGTGGGATTCTAAATATGTATTTATTTGAGTGTATTTTAAAGCTGTTTCACTTCTCATAGCATACCAACAGCATAAACGAATAAACAGTCAAGCCAACTATGATCGCCAATGCAACTAAATCTCAGAAATACTGATGTGTTTGTCTGAATTATCCGTTTTTATCTGTAATAATACCGGCTTTATCTTTTTATGACGTTTTCTACAATAACTTTAAAAAATGACGATATATAACGCAAATACATCGCTAATATCGCGAGTTACGTATATTCCTATCAGGAATTTTATTATTTTAAAAACTTTATTCGGATTCTCACAAACAATAAAAATGTCTAGCCATGAATTATATACCGAATAGAATAAGTTAATTACTATATTAATAAAAAAATCCCACTTAACAATTGCACCCAAATGGAGTTGAGGCCTCCGGGGCGCCGTTCCCGTCAGGTCAAATATACAGGTTCAATATATCCCCGATAACCGCACCGTTGTGTAAATATGGTGTGCCCATGATAAAGAAACGAAAATAACCCGGTCAGCGTTTACTTCACCTATGTATGCCTATAATCTCATGTTACTAAGCAAATATACGCAGTTGGAGATACGCAACTATCGAATACAAATTATTTGATCAAGTATAGTAAGTTCTATTTATAACTATTGTTTGTAAGCTCTGAGTAGCTAGTACGCTGCTATTCTGGAACACCTTTTGTGTATATAATGCGCTATTACGAATGCTTTCTTTTAACGATAAAGTATGTCTTTATTGTTTAAAGAAAGCATTTGGAATTTTATATACATTTGGTATTTATAGGTCTACGCGTGTATCGCCTGTCTTCCACTTTGAAAAAAAGACGTTTTTTATATTTAACTTGTAACTTTGAAAGAGAGATACTTTCATTGGCTATCTTATATTTTCTTAAATATTTAGAGGACTTAAGGAATGCCAGGACATTACTTAGCAAAGTTCTAATTTTTAAACCCATCTTACTGAAGCCTTCTTAAGGCACTCTGTATTTTATTTCAGTATGACGTAAAAATTGGAATTCTAATTTGCATGTTTAAATTTGGTAAAAATTTTTGTTCGATTAGTCTTAGCAAGCCCTTTTAAATCGTCAAGACTATCCGTTACTCTACCTCAGATTTGAAAGGTTGATCCGAAATAGAAAGTGCAAAAAACTCACAGGTTTCTCATGTTTCTCATTTCATATTTTTTCCGTTTATATATACTGACCACGTCAGAAATACACACTTAAATTTTTTTCTTCCATTAGACGGCTTTCAGGTGTGCCAATTTGGCATAGATGGCATCACCAATGACAAATGATTGTTCGGTTTAAGAGAGGGTCTAAAGTTTAATTTTGATCATCTACAAATATCTCATATAATTTGTTATTCCAGATATCCAAAATATTGATACCGATATTGTAATATCTTTCAGATGCTGGTACAAGCGCTGTACGATTTCACTCCTCAAGAGGCCGGCGAGTTGGAGTTCAAGCGCGGTGACGTCATAACAGTTACTGACCGTTCGGATCAACACTGGTGGCAGGTGAGTCTTAACCTATTATAATCTCAATGTAAATCATCTATACTGTAATGCTTACTGGGCTGGAATGCTATTTAGTCTTACCTATTAAACCTGGTTGCGGTAAATAATAATTCAAACAACTTCTTGAACACATTAGTTTACAAGATAATTTTCTATATTGTCGTAATCCGAGCTTGAAAATTGGTGATAATTTTAATCGTGGTGGAACCCAACGCCCGTCCATGACACTCTTGAACGACATAAGCGCCATGGAGTCATAAGAACAGGAAAAGGTTTCTTGATAATGCTTTTGAATACAAAAATTTGAAGAACGTAGCTCTAATACTCAAATTTTTTAAATGAATGGTCTATTATACGTCTTATTTTTGGTTGTAGTTATGTGTGAAGTAAGAAAAAGATTATTCAAATGGGAATTTCAAGTAAGCTAATGTTTACTTTACTTTCTACTGAAGTGAATAAATTGATAAATAAAAGAAATGGTTGTCTGTAAAGTTTACGGACAATAATTTTACGTGATATCGCCATTAGAAAACAGTGATGAAACATTGTAGTATACAACGGAAATCACATACATCGTTCCATGGAGTGGAAGAAATATATGTGCGTCACAAGCCTTAGACCGATTGTGCATCTCTATCCCTTGTTCGTTTGCACGCTTGGTTCAGGCTGTACGTGTAAATGATTCCAAGTTTTGGTTGAATCCGGCCTTCATCGATATTGTAACTTATATGTAAAAGCTACTATGTAATTAGCAGGGTTAAATATGGCGTTAGCTTGCTTATTAAACCGGCGCAACAGATATATGAGATATTGTCATATCAAAATAGTTTTGTGTTTCAGGGGGAGATAGCGCATCGCCGTGGACTGTTCCCGGCTTCGTACGTCACCGCGTACCACTCATAGTGCCCGCACGCACCGCAAACGTCTATGCCCACTCTCCCCACCCCTTCCTGACACCCACCTTGATCCTTCGACTACCACGACCTATACCCGGTAACCTTATATTCAATTACTACTATATTATGACGATTGTAGACTATTTAACATATTATTATTGACTTCTATATATAGACTGCCAATTTAGAGCTGAAATTATGTTATAGTTTAATCATTTTGCACTTTGTGACCATTTTAGTAAAGGCTTTTGTATTACTAAAACACTTGCCGCAATACATTTTTGGTAGATAAAATCAGATTCAGAGAAATTTTGTTGTTTTTTAAAAAAATTCTATACGGACATACATACAAATCCGGAAGCGTTTTCTTTAAAGATCTCTGCTTTGGTTTTTGACAGTAATATATAAAATTTATTTAATAAATTGTTTTTCACATTTGTAAATGATTTTTATCAAAATACATTAAAACTCTAAAATAAAATAACGTGAATCATAATCGGACAATGTTTTAAGAATTTTTCGCTCGCAGTAGCGCTTGTCTGTATGTAGAAGTCATTGCGTATAACAAATGTAGTAACATGCCGAAAAGCAATACATGTGTCTAACCGAAGCGGTAATTTTTTTATTATATAATGATGTTTGACGTGTTTTATGGTGCTTAATGTCCTACAGCTATTCGATATTACGGTAAATGAGCCGCTTATCTCGCCTTAATTGCAACACTACTAGTTTGCCAGTACAAAATAGTGTATTACGGACCTAGGGTGAAAAATAGGGTATTTTCCCCCGCTAAATGTTGAAAAACCGGTTGCGTTTGCCCTATTTTTCTTCCGTAGTTCGTATATGAGTTTTTTATTACAGTGGGATGAAAAGTTCGACCTCTTCGAGTTGACTTCAATTAAAATTTAACTTATCTTTGATACTTTAATAAACAAGTCATCGCTGAGCTATCGGTGGAAAAAATGAGTTACGTGCATGCGCGCCAGTAGAATATACCCGAGTGAGAATGATACACTTTTGTCCCGTAGACAGAATTCCAAAAGTGAACTTTTCATCTAGCAGTATAGAAAAGTGTTTTCTTCGCGTCGCATCCCTTACTATTTTTCCTTCATATTTGTGACGAATTTATTTTTATTTGTAATCGTGACAAGTAGTTGGACGAACGCTATTTCGTCCACTTATACGTGCCAGAATATTATTTTAGAGGTTTTTTTTTTAAATAATATATGCTTAGTAATAAAATATACGAATGGGCGATCTGTATGGCCATTGTTGGAGATGTTCCCTATAATAGATTTCGAAATGATGTGATTTTTTTTTATTACGACCAATATTTATCCCTTTTAGTGTATAATGCTCATTTTTTTTATATTTACCATTTTATTTGTTAGTTTAGTAATAGTTTTAAGTTCGTTCGGTTTTTTACTATTTCATAATCGCTATACGAATATATAATCTGATACTATAGTCATACGTACGAAGCGATGACGACATGGCCACATTGTTTTAATATACCAGAATTAGAAGTTTGTATGTCCAAAATTGTATAATAGATTTTTTAGAATTTTAAAGCATTCTGAGTTATGTACATACATATTTCGGAAATATATTTACAAATTAATATTTGAAGCATATGTTCTTCTGTACATTACCTTTTCCACACCAGTCAGTAACTTAATCGAAATACCAGAATAAATTACCATAGATCTATCGTGGTATATATTCAAAGACATGTTTTTACCTCTTCGGCCCTAAGCATCAAAAAGTTACAGATGATCCGATCGGAGGTACCAAAAGACCGCAGCTCATTTGTATGGAAGTCGGAAACAGAGTCGTCATACGCGGCCATACAAATTGGCAAACACGAAAACATTGTCGTACATTAGTCTCGTTATTTTCTTACTTAGTACGGCGTTTGTGTGAGTGAGAGAAACAACATGTCACTAGCAGACTAAAACAAAACGTTCTAATAATAGGAATGCAGATGTTGAGTAACAACTATTTAGGTATTTTGTTATAAAACACAATATTTTCAAATGATTTGTGCTTTCAGTAATAAAATATTTCTTTATAAAGCTTTTACGATTACAAAAAATATGTAGAAAGTAACTTATAATACTCAAGTTATTAAATTAAAGCTCATACATGGGGGATCTCAAAACCCCGCTTCGGGCCGGCTAGGTTAAAAGTGGGTTTGTGTTTTGATGACTTTATTAATTTAAAATTTTAATAATTATGCCATAATTTGATAATGGCGCCCATGTCATTTCTAATGTTGCCATATCGTCAACACTTCTCATGTAGCACCCATATGAGTCGTAGCATTCTTATAAAGATTAGCTCTCCTTAGCTGTAGGCCCTGATCGAAAATTTGTGTTGCGCACAAAATGAAAAAAAAAATCACATATACATATATATATAATATTTTATAATCGGTGAACTTTTTATAGAGCGAGTGTACAGAAGTGTTTTTAGAACAATATTTACTATCCATTGTGCTTAAAAAAGGCTTTTGATGTGTTTATTTGAATGGAATTTGTTACCCGTTTTAGTGTTTTACAAATATGTCAATCGAGGTGTCGTGATTAATCATAAAAAAATGTCTTTAAACGTGAATGATCGTAAGGCGTAGTTGTAGTAGAACTACGAAGACTAATTCGGAGTATATTTTTATGTTGGAAGCGTTCGCACCGTGGCACCAGTGTGCCAGTGTACTTAGTTAGCGTTTAACAATTATAGTCAAGACTTTGAAATTAATAAATTTGAGTGCTCGTTAATCCAATGTAGATATTTATTTTTGTTATTGTAATGTACCCGGAAAATTGCTATATTTATCGAATCGTAATAGAAATTTTAATCGTAATTTAATAAATTAAAAAAATTCGTAGCGCGTCAATAATATGTCTAATTGGGAGGTGAATACTTTTAATGGAAGTACCCTTACGGCGAAGCATTTAACTGTGTGTATTATAGGAGTAAGTCGGTATCGCAACGCACATGTGATTTTCACGATCTGTGAAGTGGATAGAGCCATACGCCCCCGCGCTTCTCGCTGTGAATGTTAGCGTTTGAAAGCATGAATACATGAGATAACGAAAGTGCTATAATCTATAATAATCAAATATTTAAATAGTTAAGTTATGATTCTCCAATATTGTGGAAGATGTATAATATTTTTTACTAATAAATTTAATATTGTACGTATGGGTTTTACTTGATCGCCTTGTCACCGTTTTTATAAATGTGTCTGTCTTCGTACCGCATCAGAAACAATAAATTAAAAAGCTGAATGAAAATTGCAGAATATCTCAAATTTAGTAATAAAACTTAACCGAAACAATGATAATTCCTGATCAAAAAAAACTGCTCGGTAGGTACATTTTTTTCATATTTACTCACCTTTTAAACCTCCCCCCCCCCCCC